>WXZC020000615.1:0-11413 GCA_011317855.2 Paelopatides confundens
GATGACAATGAAGACGATGATGATGACTGGACTCCTCATATGGTATGTATTATTTAGCATAGTACAGTATAGCTAACCTCAAGGTAGAGTGGCTTATTTGAAACAATGTCCGTGTGATGATCATGGATGAACACCGGCATGTTTCAAGCCTTCTCTTTTTGACGAGTGTTCAGATAATTACGAGGCAGGTATATACAAACACTCCCATTCCTGCTCCCTCGACCACCATTTAACGTCCTCATCCGACGGATGAGAGTGTAACCTTATAATCTGACCACTTTCTCAAATTTTGAGGCAGGAGAAGGCACCCCTGTTCAACACCACTTGAATGCAGCTGCGGTGAATGAAGTTGTTTCAAAACAATGAAATCTCAATAACCCAACTCCCAAACATGAAATAACCAAATCCATGGAAGACTCTGTTCATTACCATTGCAGCAAAGAAATTTTTGAACAGGTCCAGAATCTGGCCCCACTGGTTGGTCTTGAACTGGGTACATCTTCCTAGCATAACCATTCAGTCAACCTCATCAAGTTTTTAATTACAAAAACATAATAGACACATGTACCTTGGAGTTACCACCTTGTAGTAATGTAGGGTTGGCTGAAATAGTGTTCTTTTCACAGTGAGATGCCATTACAAAACATGGGAGCTTCACCTATCAGTGTTAGCTGCTTGTTGCATCTGGTTTTAGAACTTTTAACGAAATTAAGTCATTTTGAAGTCAATGATCACATCTCTAAATATTCATCATGTTTGATGTCATTTGACTAGAGATACAAACATTGAAAGGTTCTTATGAACAGTACTAGCTCTGTGAATGTCCTGTCTCATGTGACCTTTTAAATTGTGTCATCTTCTTACCTACAATCATGAAATGGCCTATTCTCGATGTGTGAAAATGATAAATGCACTTAGCTGACTATTCCCAAGTGTTATAGTTGCTTATATTTTGTTTTTAAGTGGTGATACAGATATTTATTCCCACCACTGACGTTTTCTTCTGCTGGTTGTAGTGCTGGTTTTGTACTACATTGCATGTTTATACTCTGTGGAACCAACAAATTATATTTGTGGTGGTCCAAAAAATAAGCAGGAAAATACACATCTTATACATAAAGGCAGGTTTAGAAGCTTTTTGTGCTGACATGGAAGCTGATACTTTCTAAAAATGTAAAAATGCAAATCTTCAAGGGTGTCAGTTCACACCCTGACTGGCACCTGAAACACCAATTTGCAGTTCCAATCAATGTATTGTATTCCTCAATTTTGTAACCCCTCCCATTAAAATGAGCAGTTACTCCACTGCTTATACTACCAGCGACATTAAACTTTTGCAATAATAAAACGAGTGTTATAGAAATACATTACACGTTTTAAAAATAAGTTCAACAACTAAAATGATGGTGTTGGCATTTATCATCCCTACACCCTATCACTAAAAATGCACATGTCTCAAATTTGTATGTTGTGTAACAAGGCCCATATAATTTTCCTGATGTGTTAATGAGTTTATTATGTAAAAATGGTTGTTATCACTGCTAATAAAATGTAAATTTTAAAATGTGGTGTACAGTTTATACATAAACTTAAGGAAACAAAGCTGTGATAAGTGTGATATTACAATTCATTTTCCATCTACATTTTTTTTTTTACAGATAATATTATTGCTGATGACAGCTCAGATGATTCTGACGAGCGTAACGTTCAACATAATTCACTGGAAAATAGAGCACAGGAAGATAGAGCACAGGAAGAAAACGAGAGAAGTTTCATCCAATCTACTAGCACTGTAACAGAAAATACCAAAGAAAAGAGTAAAAAAAGCAACTTCACATGATAACAGTTCTGATATGGAGGTACACAAACCATATATCTAGCTCAAAGACTCTTACTGTCTTTATTGCTGTGAAACGCAAACAAAGTTGGTACGCCACTTGAGAAGGCAGCACAGCAATGAAGTTTTGGTTGCAAAAGCAATGGCCATGGAAGAAGAAGACAACCCTCTTTCCTGTCAGGTATGGTCAAACATAAGAAACCATGGAAACCATGAACATAATAAACAAGTACACCTTGGAGAGGCCAATGAACTAATTGTGAAGAAAAGACCAGAACCAGGGCAACAACAGTCCATTAACGACTATGTCCCTTCCAGCGACTGCCTTGGGTACTTTCGGTGTTCTTCTTTATGGATCCATAAACATAATTGTGTAGAAAGGGACCAAGAAAAGAAAGGAAGTCATCATGTGAAGGAGGGTAGGACCTTGCTTCCACTAAAACATGATGTTTCTGCCCAGCTAAGAAAGATCGTAGACAAAATGATACACGACAAAGTGACATTGGTTGCAAAAAATGACAAAGACATTTTGAGTGTCGCTGAAAAGGAAATTGATACAAGCAATTCCTTTAAACAAGATGAAATGGCAAGGGAGAAAATGCGAACATTAGGCAAGGTTCTTGATTTGGGCAGAACAATGAATGACAACATAATATACGCTGAAGATTTGGTGAAACCGAGTTCCTTCGACACCATGGTCAGAGTAGCCCGGGTGATATCTGGGTACAATCCAGAAACACAGGAACACCAGTCCTACTCCAATGCTGGAAGGGTAGGGTTTGCCTTGAAAGACCTAGCCCTAGTAGTCCGAAGCAAATATATTAAGTTAGGTCTTCGGGATAAATCTGTTGATGTAGATGAATTTTTGAAGTTACGTGAGAGTGACTGGAGAAAGGTCACTGCATCTGCCAGACGACAGGGTGATGAAGGGAAATGGAGAAATCCACAGATTCTCCCCCTCACAGAAGACTGTGTTAAATTTAACGGTTTTCTCTCTCAAGAAGACCAACGTATTAAAGCAGAGTTTACAAAACACAGCAATTGTCACCTGAAAACTACCTCTCTTTTGCTGAAGCAACACTCTCGTCTATTATATTTTTTAATAGACGAAGACCCAGGGAGGTAGATTCACTTGAGATAGGTGAATATACCAAACAAACAAAAGAGAAGAGGCCTGTACAGGACGAAATAATGAAATCTTTGACGGTTTCAGAGAAAATGGCGCTGGATCGTTCGACGCTCCTCATGGTTCGGGGCAAACGAGGGAGAGGGGTCCCAATCCTGTTGACAGAAAACATGAAGGAAAGTTTGGACATTATTGTAGCTTTCCACCACAAAAGAGATGAATGCCCAAAGTATGTCTTTTCAAGGATTACAGAAGATGCTGCGACACCACTAAGAGGATACCAAGTCATACGCGAAAGTTGGCAGAGAAGGCTGCACTGAAGGAGCCACAGAATATCCGTTGTACTAAACTAAGGAAGCAAATTGCGACTCTGTCGCAGTTACTATCTCTCAAGGACAACGAACTTGAACAGCTGGCAACACACATGGGCCACAATATAAAAGTTCATCGTGAATACTACCGTTTGCCTCAGGAGACTCTGCTGCTGGCAAAGATGAGCAAGTTACTGAGTGTGGCAGAAAAGGGGGAACTCCATTTGAATCAAGGAAAGTCCCTTGATGAAATCGAAGTTTCCCCTACTGAGGTGCTAGAAGTCGGAATTGATGGTGGTGAAGAGTCCAATGAAAGTATGGTGGCTGAGCAGGGAAATGAAGGCAATGAAAGTATGGTCGCTAAGCAGAAGAATGAAGGCAGACAGTATAAAAAGTGGACTCGTGCCCAGGAAAAATTCCTGTTTTGTCAGCCAGAGATAAAACACCTCACAAGAAAAAGAAAAGTGCCAGGAAAGACCCTTTCCGAGTTACTAATTAAGAGAAGTAATGGACTCTGTAGCGATAAAATTTGGAAAGATGTCAAAAACAAAGTTCATAACTATAACAACTCAGAAAAGGCGAAGCTGCAAAGACAAGAAAGACTCATAAGACACCCAAAAAAGAAGTCAACAACAAAGAAGTTGTAATCGTGAATTTGTTATTTTCTTGGAAGGCCAATGTTATCTATCTCTACCTCTACATATTTATATATTGATTAATCTCTACATGTTTGTTTTATCAATCATGATCAGAGTTGTACAACGTGTTGCTCATGTGAAAGCCCTACTTCAAAGAAATCAGTCAGTTGGGCTCAATCAAGTGAGGTCCAAAAATGAAATCCTTTAAAAGACTTCTCCTAGGAATTCAATCTAATCTGGATGAAAGGTGGTGACAATGATCAATTGGTAAGGGGCACAAAAGTTGTACAGGTTGTTTATAGTTATAAGGCATCAGTGTTAAATCATATTCCTTACTTCAACAAATTGGCAAAATTCACAAGCTGGTAATGGGGTAAAAGAATGTGCACAGGAATGAGTGGTCAAAGGTCAAATTATGTTAGTATAGTAAAATAGGCCAGAGGTGATTTGGAGCTTTGCATAGTTAAAACAAAATATATTCATTCATATTCCTATATATTCTTTCATTGAGTTTGTCCTCAGTTTGGTCATAATAATGGTTTTTGTTTGCTTGTGATCAAATTTGGTCGTAGTGATCAACAGATGGGTCATAAAAGTTGTTCTTAGTTTTAAGGCCAAAGGTCAGTTCAGGTCACAAGAAGTCAAACAATTCAAACAAATACTACTCTTGGATTTTGATAAGACTTGCCCATAGTGATCAGCAGATGGGTCAGTTCTTAGTTTTATGGTCAAAGGTCAGATGGGGTCACTATAGAGGTCAACGGTTGATATTAACATAATTCGTAGGGTTTTGTTTGATTTTTATCAAAGTTGGTCATACTGATCAGCAGATGATGGGTCATAAGTTGTTAGTTTTAAAATGTCAAATGGCTGAAATTCACACATACTACTTTTCAGTTTTTGTTTGATTTTGATCTAACTTGGTCATAGTGATCAACAAATGATGGGTCATACGTTCTTAGTATAACGGTCAAAGGTCAGAGGGGGTTGCAAGATTTCAAAGTTGAAATTCACACAAATCCTACTTTTAGGTTTTTTTTTATCAAAGTTGGTAATAATGATCAGCAGACGATGGGTCACAATTGTTTTTAGCTTTAAGTTCAAAGGCCAGTTAGAGGTAACAAGAAGTCTGTTGAAATTCAAACGTACTACAATGCTTGGGTTTTTGTTTGATTTTGATCTAACTTGGTCATAGTGTTCAGCTAATGATGTGTTATAAAAGTTATTATGAAAGTCAATTGTCAGTTGGGGCCACAATTAAATACTACACAAATCATATTCATGTGGACCGTTTCATTTTGATCAAACTTGGCCATAGTGATCAGCAGATGACGGGTCAAAAAGTTGTTCTTAGCATTAATGTCAGTTGGGGTCACAAGAGGTCAAACAGTGAATTCCACTGTTTTTGTTTGATTTTGTTCAAAGTTAGTCTTTGTGATCAGCAAGATAATGGGTCATAAAAGTTGTTCTTAGTATTAAGTTCAAATGTCACTTGCGGTCGTAGTTCAAATGTCACTTGGGGTTGGAAGCGGTCAAACAAATGAAATTTACACAAATCCCACTTTTGGGTACTTTTGTTTGATTTTGATCAAACTTGGTCATATTGATCAACAGATAATGGGTCATAAAAGTTGTTCTTGGTATTAAAGTCAATTGCCGTTTGGGGTCATAAAAGGTTTAAAAAACACAAAAGCCTACGCCTCTTCGGGTTTTTGTTTGATTTTGATAAAACTTGGTCATAGTGATCAGCAGATGACGGGTCATAAAACTTGTTCTTAGTTTTAAGGTCAGTTGGGGATCACAAGAGGTCAAATGGTTGATATTCACACAATTCCTAGGGTTTTTGTTTGATTTGTATCAGAGTTGGTAATAATGATCATCAGATTGGACATAAGTTGTTAATTTTTAAGGTCAAAGGTCAGTTGAGGTAACAAGAGGTAAAATGGTTGAAATTCACACAAATCCTATTCTTGGGTTTTTCTTTGATTTTGATCAATCTTGGTCATAGTGATCAGCAAATTATGGGTCATAAGAGTTCTTAGTAATTAAGGTCAGTTGGGGTCACAAAAGGTCAACTGAAATATTACACACATCTTATTCCTATGGATCGTTTCATTTTGGTCAAACTTGGTCATAGTGATCAGCAGATGACGGTCAGTTGGGGATCACAAGAGGTCAAATGGTTGATATTCACATAATTCCTAGGGTTTTTGTTTGATTTTCATCAAAGTTGGTCATAACGATCAGAAGATGATTAATGTCAAGGTCAGTTGAGGTAACAAAAGGTCAAATGGTTTAAATTTACACAAATCCTACATTTTGGGTTTTTTATCAAACTTAGTCATAGTGATCAGCAGATAATGGGTCATAAAAGTTGTGCTTAGTATTAAGGTCAATGGTCACTTGGGGTCACAAGGGTCAAAGTTGTCATAGTGATCAGCAAAATGATGGGTCATAAAAATTATTTTAGTAAGATCACTTGGGGTTGGAAGGGGTGAAACTCTCACAACTACTAAAATGTGTTCTTAGTATTTAGGTTAATGATCAGTTGGTGTTATGAGAGGTCAAATGGTGAACATTACGAAAACGTCTACTCCTATGGCTTGTATTGATTTTCATCAAACTTGGTCATAGTGATCATCAGATGAGTCAAAGTTATTTTGAGTTTCTAAGATCAAAGGTTAAAAATATTATTCCTTTTTTATTGATTTTGGTCAAACTTGGTCCTAGCGATGAGTAGGTCAATTGTCAGTTGGGGTTGCAAGAAGTCAAATGGTTGAATTTTACACAAATCCTACTCAAACTTGATCATGGAGTAACAAAAAATACAATCTGACCATGCATGACCATACATCACAAATAAAACTTTGAAACACTAATAGCATTCTTACTTACACTGAAAGAGAAAATGTCCTCAATAATTTATCATATTTATTTTTTGTAAGTTAATGTTCACAATAAATTTAGTGTTATATTTAGTGTAGTAATTAATCTAGTTTCTCTATATATCTGTTCTCGTAGGGTATACACTATTGACGGCCATTATGTAGTTCACTGTATTTAACATAAATTCCAAATTTGTTGATGGATGAGGAGGGGGCGCGGGGGTTGATTGGTGATGGGTAGTGGTTTATGCAATATGTCCATGTCTTAAAAGTAGGTACCATGTCATCATACCTGATGTGACTCTTATCCACTGAAGTTACTAAACTATATTTTCATGAGTTATCTTCATACTATACAGTGGCTTATGCCACCAAATTTAATGTTTTCTTATAGTAAGTTTAATTAAATTGATCACAATTTGGAATATAACTCAGTTTAAAGAAGTTCACCTTCCCTGATTGTAGCTTCAGCCTATTGTTTGCAAGTTACTGTTCATTCACTACTTTCTGTAAATTAATCATTCTCTATATTTAGTCTAGTAATTAGTATGTTCTTAATGAATTTCAATGATTTTTGCAATAGTTCAGAGTAACAAAAATGTATAAATTATCATGTATAAGCAATAGCAATTAATCTTTCACTACACTGTTTTTCAATACTAATGTCAAGGGAAGTTCATATAGCAGATTGGTAAAATATAATAGAGTAAAGCATTACTCAATTGTTTGTTTTGTTTACCTTCTATAAATCAGTAATCCTGTTTTGCAACTAAATTTATTGCAATACTCTTCTTCCGCCCATATAACTTTCTGTCCATGTTGTATGTTTCTTGCAATCCGCTCTTCTGTCCATATTCACACTTGCAAATGTGTGATGCACTTCATATTGCAAACAAATGTAATAGTGTTGTACCCTTGGAGTACTATATAACTTTAATGGTATGTGAATGCTCCCTATTCAGTTGGAAGTCTGACCCTGTGAACTCACCAAAACATCAATGCTCTTTACATTTAAATTCAATTTGAATTCAGCGATTTACCACATAATACAGATACTACACGTTTCACTCACAAAATTTACAGCCCTGAAATGACTTACTCCAGCCTCCTCTGCTGAACTAAAAATACAAAATATCCAGGAAAATTCCAACAAAAGAGAGAATGTCTTAAGATTCAAATTCGTCCTTCAGCAACCCCGATCACAACACGCACAAAATTGGCCAAAATGAGTTAGCAAAGATGAGACCAAACAAGAAATTTCCCTCAAATATAGAGTTTTCTACGTGATCCTACAAAGTATGTGTATTTTCATCGTCTACGATGGCCACTCTAAAAGCGATCAACTTAGTTGACTTCACACAATTTGTTTCCCATGTAGTGGATCTCATACCCACAGTCAATATAGATGATATTCAACATAAGGTTCCATTCATTAGTAATGGGAATTTCAAACACTGATTTCAAAATGATGTACTAGACTTTGTAGGTAAAATATGTAAGGTGGAGGGTGTGGGGAGGACAAGAAGGGGAGGGGATGCATAAAACTTCCAAAAAGTGAACAATACAATTTGAAACTAATAAACAATGGTGTGCATTTTTTTAATGTTTAGCATAATATTACAAGGCACTATGCTTAAATATGGCACCATTTGCCATCTAGACACCATTAAAAATCCATTTGTTTTTAAAGGGAATGGGAATTCCCCCTCTCCTCAGACTCTCTCCACAAGGCAGACCATTCCCAAATGTCGCATTAGCAAAGCTAGCTAACTAGATTACTGATGGGCATGTAGTGACCCCACTAACATCACCAATCACCAATTTTGATACATGAATGGCAGCGATTTTTAACTGGTGGTACTGAAGACTATTTGAAAATAAATGGTTAGTGAATCAGTCCCTCCTCCTACATCCTAACACGTTAGCCAATGCATAATCTTTAGAAATATCATTAAGCTTATTGCTTTATGCAACAGTAACAATCATATACTTTGATACTCACAATGGAAGATTCAATTGTAATCCAATTCGCCAAAAAGAAAGTTTGTCTGAAGATTTCTACTTCATTCATATGAGCCCCCAAGTAATTGTAATCATTGCATGAACATTCTCTCTAGGTTTACTTGTTTTCCAAAAATGTTTTTCTATCTGTGAAGGGATATATGATACGAAAGGGAGAGAGGAGAGAGGTGGGGAGGGGTTCAGAGAGCTAGGTTCAATAAGGAAGTAAGCTTTAAGTGTGCAAAATCTTGAATGCAGACGAGTGGGGATTGTCCATTTCAGGAAGGCTTCAACTTTCTCACAATAAACAAAGACAAACAAAATTGACTAACAATGATAATAATAGTTGCCATGTGGTATATATAATATCCTCAACTGTCATACATTATCGATTATTTAGAAATCCATTGACCACCGGCCAACACAATTTTGACAATGCAGGCCAGGCCTACCATGAAACAATTTGTCTTTCCAGCCTGCTATCACCTTACGTTCCTGCTCATACATTGTGTTTCACTGATAAAGCTCGAATGAAAACCAGATATAGCTGTGGAACCAATTACTGTACCTGTTCAATTTCTTTGTTAAAAAGGTTTCTAAAGATTCACTTTTTTACAATTTAAGATCGAGCTGGAAAAAAATGTTCGAGGAAAGAACAAAAAAAAAACTTTTTATGTTCGGTTTTATCGCAACATTAGTTAGGCTTAGTAGAGTGCCAACATGATATTGATGGCAATATGTTATTTGAATATCCATACTCTAGCTAGGCTATATAGTACATGACAATGTTATAACCAGTAGATATATTGCTTTAACTTGATCTAAGGCCCAATGCTAACATATATAATAGAGTGTATTTATACTGTACATGGATGTTTTCCTTTTGGCCCTTATGCCACAATTTATTGTACAGTAAGTTGGTTATGACTGTACTGAGTGAGACAATGCGGTTCTCGGACTTACGTTCCTGTTCATACATTGTGTTCCACTGCCAGGCAAATATGTACGAATGCAACAGGACCAGTCATCTTTCTGGGAACAACATTGATAAAAAAAACCAACATGCTGCGTATTAAATGGTGTAATGAAATTAAATACATGCATATAAAACTAAAAGTATGTTAATTAGTTCAAAGCAAAATATAGCAAACTTTACGACAATAAAGTTTGCTACTATAGCTGTTACGACACTGTGCTTGAAAACGTTAGATGTAAATTGTTATTAAGGGTACCTACTGACAACTTGTATGGGACGATCAGATTGATTATATACAAAGCAGTTAATGGAACACCAGCATAGTTAATATGAATTAAACCCTCTATCGATTACCCCAATTGTATATCATACTATAGTGGTTATATTCTGCCTATTTTAATATTACTGCGTATAATTATGAAGGCATCATGGACAATTGGGGCTGATGTTAACTGAGTTTTAAGTTTTAACACTGGTAAAGTATGATAATAATAATGATCTAGCCTAAATACTATGTGTAGGTCGGTTACGTTCATTCCTCACGAACAAAGTCCTAGCTTTGCAAAAAATCCTTTTAAGATGGACACGTCCCACAAAATGATCGTATTTTTCCTGAACTAATCACTCTTCTGATATTTGTTATATTTTTAACGAACTGTGATACTCGTACGACCGAGTAAGGTAGGATTGTATGTGATTTTTGCAGATAAAATCCATATATAGACATCATGAACGCAAGTCTGCAAAACCGAATTGCACGAAAAAAGTTCTTGTCTCTCTATTATATATCATTAATGTTACTAATGCATGTACCCTACTATAAAATGTGATTATCATAGCCTTAAAAAAAGTCAAAATTCCTAAATGTTGCTTTAATATGAGCAATACCAATTATTTTGTAGCCACACCTCAATACAGTGCACCGGTCCTTCTACTACAGTGTGTAATTGTATATTGTGGAATTAGCATACATTGTATAAACCGGTTCTTATTATAAATGTACCAATTACAAAATAGTTTTTATTTAATAGAGAGTTGAAAACTGATAACATCTCCAATAACTCTAACAGGAATGTGAATTCAGCTTTATAGTTTACTTTTGCATATCTATATCTTACAATGTATCGGCCCTTATACTGTAGCATAGACTTATTATCACATATTAAAAGGCAGGACCGGTACCTAAAATATTGTGTGTTTTCATTTAAGTGCATTAGTGCTGTACCTTTGGAGTAATATATAACAGTAATGTTACTAATGTAAGTACCATATTATAAAATGCAATTATCATAGCCTTAAAATCAAATCCAAATTCCAAACGTTTGGTTTAATACGAACAACTTTTACCATATGTTGTACGCACCTCTCAATACAGGGCACTGGTCCTTCTACTACTGTATGTATTTGTATAGTGTGGAAATAACATACATGGTATTGGTTCTTATATAAATGTACCAATTACAAAATAGTTTTAACTTTTAAAGGCCGAGATATGCATATTTAAAATTGAAGTATACAGGGATATAGTTGGCCCTTAATTCCTTAACACTCCAATGTATCACTACTGGAAAATAATTGTAGCAACTTTTCCAAAAATACATTCAAGACCACATGAGCAGCATCTTGCATGTTTTCTAAC
>WXZC020000616.1:0-11412 GCA_011317855.2 Paelopatides confundens
TACTAATAGTGGAGAGTACATTGTACTAGAAGTAACACTATCAGTATCACAATTCAGTACTGAATGAGTGTAGGATTTAATACTGTTGCAAGATATTGGAACTGAATTTGAGATCTTTTTTATAACTATTTTTGCCGACAGGTGTTGACGTTCTTTAAGTCATAGTTGACATCTAATATATTGGTTAACTTGTATAATGACTTAAAGCTTACCGTGAAGTGGTAAAAGGGTAAATATTAGCTTATTTCATGGTCTTTTTTACTAAAAATATCATATTTAGTTTATTTGGTAATGACTGTCATAATAGTATTAGACATTAAACACCAGGAGGTCATCAAATGTCCATACATATATCTCAAGTTACAACTGTTGGATAGCAACTTAGCAAGCTTCTATCAATTATGAAAGGAATTTGAGGTGATGTATTATGTAGTTGACGTGTACATTTGTTCGTGAATTGCTTTTAAGGACTGAACTGAGAGGAAGGTTACGATACAAATATATCACCGAATATATTGATTTATTGATTGATTTATTTATTTATATAAAACGCAAAACCTCCCGAAGGAGAATAACATTTACAGAATACACATCACAATTAAAATGATTTTAACAAAGTAATTGACATATCAAAGTCACCGACTGTGTGGCCTATAGTGGTTAAAGTATCCACCTTGTAGCCGGGAGGTTGAGAGTTCGATTCCTGGCCGAGCCATTGCCAACAGTTTAAAAAGGTACATACTGCTGTACTGCTGGGTCGGGTGGTATTTTACATCCAGATACCCAACTGGCCCACTCTGATACTTTAACGCTGAGCATCCAGCAATACAGTAGTAGATCCCTTTAAAGTATTGGCAATGACTCGGCCAGGAATCGATCTCAATCCTCCCGGCTGCAAGACGGATGCTCTAAACACTAGGCCACACATGATGATAATTAATGGCATTAACAACAGCCTCGATTATAATATGCAAAGCAGAGTATGTATATAGGTAAACCTGACACGCAATTAATGTGGAACAAAACTAAATATTCATGTTGTTTTTTTTTGAAGAGTGAAATATTTTCTCTAAAATGTAATATTTTGTTGAGACATTAATACAACACGATAAATGGACAATATATTTTGTGCTCATGTATTTTTTGTGACGGGCAACGTGAGGCTGCAAACACACCCACTTACATTCATCATTGTCACAAAAGTTGGGGGCGTACGAAAACATAGGTTACTTAGTAATAATTGTGATAACTCCGTCATGGTCATGCGTCATGGTAACGCCATGATTATCGTCGTGGTCGTTCGTCGTGATGGTCGATATCGTCGTCAATGTCGTTGTTGTCAATCGTCGCCATCAGCGTAGTACGCTGTTGTGTATAATCATATTATGTAAATGAACCATGTATTTTTCAATATACAGTATCGTCAATCACATATTTTAATTTCAACACACTGGTTTCTATACACTAATTATCATTAAATATGGCGGTAGTTTGATAAAGCACACGTTTGTCGTACCCACGCTCACGACGAGCTGTCCAGCTTCCACGTACACTCTGTGATCTCATATGAATTTACGTGATCGAACGTTATATGACGAACCGCAAAAAGGTTTGCCTAATCAGTCATCCAATTTTGAATTCAAATTGCACAGCACAAAGCCAAATATTACTTCCACAGGAAGCCATGATGGTAACAAGTTTTAAATCATCTTTATTATGGATCTATGTCTATCGTTTTTCGAGAACAACATTAAATGGCTTAGGAGAATAAGTTAATCCAAAGATACCGACTGTATCGATCTTTTGATTCGGTTCTGCAAATCTCACGCGATATCGTCTGAACAGATTACTAAAGACAATGAATATCTCCGCCTCAGCCAACTTCTTGCCAACGCAGATTCGTCTACCTGTCGAGATAAATAACACAATCATCAATTTATCGCTGGGTGATAGGCTACTCTCTCTCTCTCTGTGATACATTGGGTGATAATGTGTGTGATACTCTGTGTAATACACTGTGTGATGGCCTATATCGTGTGGTGCAGTGGGTTAGACTCTGTGCAATACACTGGGTGATACTCTGCTTTTTACACTGGGTGATATTCTAGGTGATACATTGTATGACATATATGATTATATTATGGGTTATTCATTGGATTTTATAGTAGGTGATACTCTGTGTGATACACTGGGCGATACGTGTGATGTACATTCGATGATATATTAAATTATAATCTGGGTTATACTCTGTATGGCATATTGGGTAATATTTGAGTGATACATTGGATATACTGGTTTATGCCAAGCGACAATTTACTCTCTTAAAGTAGGATTAGAGTCTCATTTTTCATATGACATCATAAAATCAACATTTGGTGTATTTCATTGTATTGTAGATAATTATCCAAAGCAATAGTTTCAGTCCATGTTATCGAGAGTCATATCATTGGTGCATATATACCGAGAATAATACCATGAGTCAATACTTATCACAAGTTGTATCATTAGTCCATACGTATCATAATTATATGAGTAGTCCGTTATTATCGAGAAACATATCATTACTCCATAATTATCGAAAGACATTATCAGTCCTTTATTATCGAGAGCCATGCTTTATTCCATAATTATTGAGAGCCATCATTAGTCCATAATTACCGAGAACCATATTTTTATATCGAACGCTATTGTCTATCATTAGTTCGTTACTCGAGTGCCATAGTATCAGTCCATAGTTATCGACAGCCATATCATAGTCCGTAATTATCGAAAACCGCATGATTCGTTCATAATTATCGAGTTTCTTCATTAGTTCATAATGATGTTCATATATTAAACATCCATATACTGTACACATAATGCGATATTCGATAACAGTAAAAGTGGCTTTACATAAGCTGTTACCACCAAACATATATGATCGATAATGTATTAGTAGTATCGATACATTTTGAATGATGTGACCAGAAAAGCTAATTGCGATATGCGTCTATTGGACAAAGTGACGAAGTAAAAAACTTGTATTTCTTTGAAAGACACCGGATTGATGTGTAAACATGGTAATATCGTACTATATAAGAGGAACATAATGGTGTATTACTAATAGTCGTTAGCTAAAATTTGCAGTCTAGTCTCTCCGAATGATTCCCCGCCTCTCGTTCTTGCACATATTTCTGGTTTTGGCGCCGCTTCTGATGGTACCATGTAATATACGACGTGACCTTTTTTCCAGTCATCACATCGCTGTCAAAACTTACCCAATCCAAACGAGACGAGTTTGTTTCTTTTCTCTGTGAGGATTCCATCCCTATTAGCATTCAAGAAACGTTCCGGACGAAATAACTGCGGTTCCTTCCACAAGTTGGCGTCATGGTGGATTGCGTACTCATTGAGCCACACTTCCGTACCTTTTGGGATATCATAGCCGCCTATTGTGGTATCTCGTGCCGTTACGCGGGGTACACCAAGAGGAACAACCGTAGCACATATCATGATCTCGAGGATTGCAGCATATGTCATAGGCAATTGGTCTCTGTTATATGCAATAACGTCTTCTGAGGCTGGGCAGACGTTTCTCAATTCTTCCGCAATCTGAAAACAAATACAGCCAACAGAATCGGAATGGAAAACATTAATGAGCATTGTAGAATTTATACAAATATAAATAGCTATATGTAGGAAACACCGAGAAGGGGTGGGTACATGTTGGAATACAACATGGGTTTACAATCTTTGAATATTTTGCCAAATTGGATACAGAGGCGTTAGAGCACTTTTCGTACGAAAAATAAATCAAATGTGCAAATAATAACTAGTGATCATAAAGGTAATATTACAGAGGTGGGGAAGGGTTGTGAACGGATGAATGTGGGTTTCAATACATATAATGAATGTCAACTTGAAACACATGTTGACAAATGACTCTAGATTGTTATCAATGACAATTCAAATGCATACTCTGCTCGTCCGAGTTCTAGCTCTCACCTGCATATTACATGTCACTGTCATTCCTCTATACTTGCATCGTTGGGTGATCTTAGTGCTCTGCAGGGAGAGTGATAACAACCGATCTTTACTAAGTCCGAATGAAAATCCGTAATCGATGAGATGAATATGGTACGTATATGGTTTGTTGTAAGGGTAACATAACTACCGATCCAGTCATAAAACTATAACATGGTTGCCTGTAGTTTTTTTGGAAGTCGGCATATATTTGATCTTTCTTTGCAATGTCAACATAGTATTCCATCAGTTTTACCAAATTCAACCCATCATGCCCTCGATTTATGATTTACACCCATGGATTTGTATACATATAGGTTGCATATTATTAATGCGAGCGTCATCAAAAATGCATATGATCTATTCCTGGGAATTTCTTCTAGTATAAACGGCTCGAGTGTACAAACATTATATTAAAGCAGCTGGTGTCTTCCCATTAGTAAAATATATAACCATGTACCCCATTACCACCACATGTATTCAAGTAGCCAGTGCCAATACGCCTTCGACCCTTGTACACTTTTTCTAAAATACATATGTTGACTGAGGAACACACAAAATGTCTGTTTTAAGTATGTTGTACACACTAACATTATCTTTCATAATAAATCTTTTTTGGAAGGCAGATGGTCACCATAGAAGCATTTTGCGAGGTAGTTCGAAATATTTATTAACATTTGAAAATGTTCTCCATTTCCGGTTTTTTGACACTCGACTTTCGAAAAAACGGGCGTCTCCCTTAGAAAAAATATATAGACACCATACACTTTGGTGTCTTCAAAGACATCAAATAAAGCAAACCATACAGCCATATCCCGTTTGGAAATATGTGAAATTTGACTACTTGTTAACATTTTGACCTCCAAAAAGTGTCTGTTTTGAAAAATCCTCATTGTAGTATTTGTCTGACAAATTTCCTCTAGAGACTATTGGATTGCTACTTGTCTCACGCATATTTGTAGCAATCCACAATGTTTGTATAGCGGCTCATATACACATTATCAACTAAAGTTCATAGGCTATTGGGCGTAATTATTTTTTCATTACCGCAGGACCACGTGACTATCTGAACTGAATTTTCATGTAAGACTTCTAACTATTTTCTTTACAAATGTATGAATTCAAATCAATTATTCACCAACAAAACTTGAACTATGGGCAGATATAATATAAAGGCAAATAAGAAAGTAGGTTTTAAGAGTTGGTTTTAACAAAATTAACGTCATTTTGAAGAAAATAATTAGTCGCTTTTCTTTAATCCATAGCTAACTAAGCTAGACATAACGTTGTAGGTAGGGCGACCTCCCCTAATTTGTTTTATTTTCATCGGAGAATCGTTGGGTGGTTGGAGGGTTGGTTGGGAATGAACAGGTGGGTTTACAAGTCTAGCAATGGTTTATAAATATGACGCGGTGTCTCAACTACTAAAACAATAATACAAATACAACATTGTAAACTTTCTGAAAAAAATTGGCATTTTTGTATGTCTAGTCAAAACATTTTTACGATCTTACGTTGCGGGAGGTGTTTTTTAGAACCCCCCCCCCCCCTCCCACCCATTCCATACCAACATATCCATGTATAGGTTTCTATTGATGAAAGTGACTAATTTTTGAGCTATCACTGTTTTGAAAATATTTCCATCTATAGTAAATAACAACATTAACTAAGTGGGAGGCGAAGGGTTAGTGTATGAAGTAAGCACGTATTGCCACATTAGCTGCAAATAGCTGGTAATTACATTATTGAAGGAAAACAAAACTTTCAGCTCTGATTCATGTGTAAAATTAAGCCACTATATGTACGTCTGTTGTTAAAAATGTGATAGGCCTGATCTAAGTGTTGTGTTCAAGAGTAATAGGCCTACTTACTATTTTAAACATCTGATGTGAAATTAATGTATTGTATGTTCAAGTGAAGTTATATTACAAAGGCAACCACATGCTTTTGATTGGAAAACATTACTTACGCATTTTGTTTACCGAGACAATCGATTATGATAATTAGAGTTGTCCACACACTAAGTATTAAGTATACACATCACCATGTGGACAATAGCCATTATATTAAGGTAAGTACGCCATCTGCATAGCCTTGTTCCTTGGTACACAACACACTTACCATCTCCTGGTACTCGGGATGTCCACACATGTACATCACTCCCCATAATAAGGTATTTGCGGTTGTATCAGTTCCAGCTCCCAACAAATCAAAAAACGTTCTCCAAATATCATTTTCATCGATATTAGCCTTGTTATTTTGTTGCTTTCGCAGAATGACGTCACAATAAGCATCCATTACGTCATGGATCACGCCCTCTTGATATGATTTCTTATGTTCACGAAGCATGTCACTCAGAAATGTTTTAATGTATTGTACGGATGCACGTACTTCACTGTACAGAAATGTGTCGTAAAGTGGTGGGAAAATGACAGCCAATGAAAACACAGAAAACTGTTGTGCAATGCGTTTCACACCCAATAGAAAATCGGCAAAAGTCTTACTTTCGGCGAAAGAGTCGAAACGTCGACCGAATGCGACGGAACAAACCACTCGTGCGGATAACGGTATCATACTTTCTGAAAGGTCAACTGGCATGTGTAATTCCTGATCAAGTTTGTCAATAAGTTTCTTCAATTCTGATATTATTTTGGATGACAGATTGTCTTTACTCGATTCAATGTGACGTAATCCGCTGTGGATGCTCATACGATGAATTCTCCAAACTGGACCATTTTCCCACAAAACGCTCCCTTGTGGAGAAATGTAAAGAATATGGGAAAGTATTAACAGGAATTTCTTTATGGATATTCTGACTTTTATCTGAACAATATAAACATTAATACAAGGCACACGGTCTATTTCTTGACTGGCTGAAGTTGGGAAAGGGGAAACTAGACATTTTATAGCGAAATGCAAGAATGTATGCTACTGTAACCTAACGAGGCAGAAAACTAAGGTCCTCTCACAACCAATGTTCATATGCTACCGCTATATATTAAGAGCCATAACATTCACAATAGACTTAGCAATACGTCAAGAAACCACAGTTTAAGCGCAGTTGGTACAGTAGGCTAATAATAGGCTATACTATGCGTACCATTGTAAATTAGTTTTCATTGGGTGTGGGGGTCACAAATTACTATCCGCGTAGGGCACACACCCAAAGCACTTTCGTATTAGGGAATACATTAGTAATATTCACGAATACCACAGGGACAGGGACCGCGAATTTTCAAATGCATTTGGAAAGGGGTGTGAATACGAGCTTGAACAACAATAGCGGGGCTTCCTCACCATAGGACCAGAGGGATACTGCAGGGCCCCTGGTGGAGGAGGTCCTGTAGCGAAGCTCCCGGAAGCCCTGCAATATCTTTTATGTATAATTTTGGCTACAATGTAACATTTTAACATGATTATTGCTAAAAACAGATATATACTGCTTGTGTGAAGCTGTTGCTTGTGTAGTTCAGTGGCGAAACTCCAGAAGTTTCAATTTTGTGCATAATTTATGTGTGAATTTGACCATAATTAACTTGTCAACATTGCTATTAAAGCTAAGTACATAAACAAATATAATGCTTCTAAAACACTGCTCATCGTGAAGTCGATGGGGCCGCTATAAGAGCCCCCTGCTGGTGTTCAGATAACGAAGCCCTGGTGTGATCGAAGTCCTGGAAACCTACGAAGACGCACGAAATGGTCATTATAGGGGTTCAGGGAGCGAGGCGTCCGGGAGCCCTGAAATTTGAGCAATATTACATGTGTAAATTGCGCTATAATTTACCATGTTAACATTGTTATTGAACAGTGAAAAATCGCAACATTATGTCGAAATTTCTCAAGCCATGTGAAACTAGACTGAGTGTATTCAATTAAATGTCAAATTCAAAAATTATATTTCAACCATATCAACTGTACATTTTGCACAATAAGCAGAAAGGGCCAGAATAGCGATAGTCTACCCTAGCCCATATGTGTGAGAGATACTGCGCTAGAATAAAGTTACGATTCAACTTTTTAAACTTATAATATACTTGGCTAGAAAATATTTACTGTTATTCAACTAATTATCGTATGCAGTTACTTTTTCTGGGGGTGGCTGACCGGAATTATTGGTTTTAAGCATGGTTGGATCCATAATTGTTATTCTAGAGGGCAACTTTATAAAGTGAACCATAAAGCAGGAAATTGAGGCAGTTATTAGTGTGACATCACATGGCACAACAAAATACCGTAGGCACAGGAGGTTGCATCTTTAAAGTAGAAAACAAGGCCGTAGAAGTGACCTCTGCCGCACTGCTGGGTGCTCAGCGTTTAAGTATCGAAGTTGGGCCAGTTGGTCTCTGGATGTAAAAACACCCCCATAACGGTTCGAGTTATCGATGGGATATACATAATTCAAACGTGCGCACCTTAATGGTTGCTGCCATAAGCGCTTTGTGGGCTTCTTTCCTGTGAAAGCGCTATATAAATATATCGATTATTATTATTATTATTATTGTATATGAATTACGTCGTGGGACTTGCTTAAAATAATTATAGGAAATACACGGTGTATCATGTGCAGCTTAAGACACACATTTCATACGCGGCAACATAATTCTTTCTTCATTTACAGGATCAGATGATTTCCCGAAATATCCCAAAATTCGTTCACACTTGTCCCGAAAATGTTCCGGAAATTGTAAAATGTTCCCGAATTTCGGCCATATTCTTGAAAGATTGTGGAAACACTAGGCTCTAACTATATGCTACAGTGTTCCTGTTCTGATGTAACCAGTGTCCGGTATGCAGTTAGATAATAGAATAGGTCGCTTCCACGTTTGTAGGTTGCAATTGGCGAATCTATCAAAGTTGACGTGCGCAAATGACAAAAGTGGTATAGCACTTCACTTTGCTATGAAATTAAAGTTTGATGTGACTGTTACTGACAAACCTGTACAGATACTTTAAAAAGTGGAACTGTAACGTGTGTCTTGCGACAGAACGGTTTTTCCAGGTCAAGCCAGAATAACGATCAGTGCAACCCATATATTTCCAGGAAACTCAGATGACTTCGAATTAAAAAGCACAAGTATTAGTTATTTTTTCGATACTGGCCCATTGCATATTACGCCCCATGGGAACTCGAGTAACACTGGACACAATCCAGACGGCAGTATGTAACATTGACGGCAGTATTTAACATTTGAAAAGTCTTCGGCATGAATCGGCAAGGAGTCGAACATCCCGGCTGTAATGTGGATGCTCTAATCACTAGGCCACACATTAGTAGTATGTAACTCGAAGTAGTCATCACGTGTATCTTTAATATACCTCCTATGTTAGTGAGTTACATGTACACAAACAAATCAGTAAGTTCTGCTCCAAGAAATTCGAGAGGCCAATCAGGATCGAAGAACCCCAAATGATATGAATATGCATATTACACGTTTTGAGTATTGTCTAAAATAGCTTACTTTGAACGAGAATAGTTTAGCAAAGGACAAGTTTGAATATGCTAAATAGACAACACTGTAATATACGGTATAGCGTAAAACAGCTCTTCATCCGTATTAAGGTTCATCAAATTATATTAAGCCAATGGCAGCAATCACTCCCCCTATATGGTATCGTGTAACGGTCCGTTACATCGAGACATGACTGATTTTGGAACTTTCAATTCGAACGTTCAGATTCCTGACATATGTAAGTAAATGCAATGAAAATAAGTATTCATGAACGAACACATTATGGTTATTATGACTAAAGAATTAGATACCGTTACTTTAATAAGCCATGTCGAGATTCAAAGTTCGCATGCTCGTAGATGAAAATTACAAGAAAGTCGTAGGCCTATATACTTCCACTCACTAATGTAACACAATTGACTCAATTAATATCTAAACAACTTTTTGTCAATATAATTGATTAACTAACCATATTTACTTGTTGGAAGTTGGAATAACAAAGGGACAATACCCCATTTGTTCAAAATCTGACCGACTGAAAAGCTTCGCATAGGCTATCACTTAAACAAAAATCAGCTTCCCATCCGTCTTGAAAATATAATAGACCTACATCATAATTCATCATACTTTAACAACATAACAAAGGTCCCATTTCAAACAGGCCCATAAATATCACCCCTTGTGTTTTTAAATTACATTTTCCAATATTGTAACGGTTTTATCCGTACCTGACAGTGCAAAGTGGGAGTTATTTGTATTGGTTCAGACACAATGATGCTTACCTCGACTAGTGAACGCTTTTTCCAAAACGGAGGAATTTTTCTGTCGGAGAAAACGTCTTGTTTAACGAATACCTCAACGGCTTGATCAAGTCGATTAATCACCACCGCTGGAGATCCGCCAAAGAAAAACGTACTGACCCCACCAACTTGTTTTCCCACTTTTGTGATGAATAAGTGTGGTTCTGTCCCAATCAAGTTTGGTAGATTTCCTAGCAATGGCCAGGGCATGAACCCCGGAGGAGGTTTCGCTCTCTTTTTTCTTGATCTTAAAATGTTCATACATACGAACGAAATAAACAAAGTGATGGTAAACACAATTAACATATCCTTAGAAATCATTGTAATGCACTGATTCAGGTCCATCTGACCAAGTACTACCCAATTATAAGCTAAATGTCTGTCCACATCAATATATGGCCTGGAATGATTCACTTTCATTTCGGTTACAATCCAAAATTCAGCATGTAGGCATACGTTCTCAAAAATTACGAAATTAAACTTCACGCTCTCAAATCATATCGTGTATGATGTTAACTTGGTTACTGCATACGAATCCGGTGATGAAACTATAATAGCCTACATGGCGAGGCTGCATCATCATATATATATATATAAATCAGTAGCACTGATAACACAAGACTATACTCACTCTGAATGTTCGTAATGCGACTTAGCAATCGCGTCTAACTACATTTTAAGTAATGAATTCAATTACACATATCATATTCTGAACGTAAAATAAACGCGCCATTAAGTTATGTCGTGCGCTACAAAGTTCGTTGTTTCATATTTACTTCCAAAGCTTGTGTACAAGAGCCAATGTAAGTCATCGCATTGTTGTAGTCACACACCTGCTGAAAAATAAGTGGCTTGACACTGGTAGTATCATATATCGCAAAATGCATTCTGAGGATTTCGACTGTCTACGTTCAGAAATATAATACGACTACACTAAAATACCACGGTTGATCCATGCAGTAGCTGCAATAATTGCTAGGTATACAGCCTGTATATTGGTCGAAAGAGCGGCCATTGTCCACGGCTCAACCGTACAGTTACAATGATATATAATATAGTGGTGTATATGTTACACCTACGTCTATGGCGCGCCTTTTGTGCCACGTTATGTTGTCGTCCGAAGTAGTTTCGTTGTCTAAACTCATTCCGTCCAAACT
>WXZC020000617.1:0-11402 GCA_011317855.2 Paelopatides confundens
CATACAACGGCGCCTGGATGACACATGTAAAGCTACTTACTGAGCGCTCAGAACTACAGTTTTAATGAGATTTAGCAAAAATTATCACGTACCTAGCATCTCTGATGCTCTGTATTTTACTAGTAAAATATGTAGCAAACTGATTAGCTAATGTAGTTGGCACAGTCATGGTCATGCAACTTCGTGGGTTTCTTATTCTGTATAACGTCATTGATAATGCGGAGCATAGATTTATAGTCATTTCCACAAGTTCAATTATGTGTGCAGTACAATCCTTTGCTAAAGTTATTCCTAACTTCTTTGATCCTAAAGCTGTCCAAATCAGAACGAAGACCAGTTGCTATTCACTTTCGTTCAACCTTTCTACGTTCGCGCTTGGTTGTATGTATATAGTGTCGGTGAACCATGGCTGCTTAGGACGGAACGAAACTGACTTAGTAACAGGTGGAGCGTGTTTGTCGAGAATATTTGATAGGACACAATTAAATTGGTCAACATCATTACATTATCAGATATAGAGCTGTTGTTAATTCAGATGAGGCAATATCTTCCTTGAAAGCAGACATATCAATGGACCGATATTTTCTGGATGAAATTGATTTAGCAAACGGGGGAGGTTTAGCTAAGTTGAGTTTACAAGAAATCAGATGATGATCTGATATAAGATCACAAATACAGACATTGTTTATAAAACAGTCGTCAGCGCGAGATACAACAACATCAAGAGTCTGCCCGTGCTGATGTGTAGGTAGGCCTCTACAAACTGCTTGAGGTTGAAAGAGTTTACAAGGTCATTGGATTTCATAGTATTGGGATCGTCGTTAACATCAAGATGTATGTTCAAATCACCAACAACTACCAGACTGCAATTTACAATAGTACAGTATTGCAATAGTTCAGCAAATTCATTGAAAAACATCCCAACATTAAGTCGGTTTTGGCAGATGGGTGTGGCCTAAATATCACTACCAAAGTAAGGGGCTTGGATCCCGAAAGAAAACACTATTTCACAGTATTCAAAACTACCGGTTCTGATTGGAAGATTGAGAAACTACGGTGAGATTCTTTTTGTAAATGACTACAACGCCTCATACGGGAATATCCGCTCCCACGGGTATGGTTGGCCACAGAGGACATAATTGGCGAATTAATACAGACATTAAATGCGAATTAATACATACATTAAATGTGAATTAATACAAACATTAAATCGATTTATTACAGACATTAAATCGAATTATTACAGACATTAAGTCGATTTATTACAGACATTAAATCGATTTAATACAGACATTAAATCGACATTAAATCGATTTAATACAGACATTAAATCGATTTAATACAGGTATTAAATCGAATTAATACAGACATTAAATCGAATTAATAGAGACATTAAATCGACCAATGGCATTGTAGGATTTCTTCACTTCCGTGATTAATTCGATTTAATACAGACATTAATTTGATTTATTGCAGACAATAAATCGATTTATTACAGACATTAACTCGATTTAATACAGACATTAAATTATGTCCTCTGTGGCCAACCATACACGTCGGATGGCATTTTACATCGAGACACCCAACTGGCCCCACGCTGATACTTTAACGCTGAGCAGCCATCAGTACATCAGTCAGTCAGTATATGTCCCTTTTTAAAGTATTGGCAATGGCTCGGCCAGTAATCGAACTCCCAACCTCCCGACTGCACGGCGGATGCTCTAACCACTGAGGCCACACAGTCGATAGGAGGGGGAGATAATGCACAACGTGTGAACGCGCGGGACCACCCCTCATTAAAAAAAAAATTAAAAGGGTAAATGAAGACAGCAATATGGTTGGAGGGATGAAGGGCTGGTGTGTCGTCTCATTGCATGTATTTCAAAAATAAAATGTGACAACTGCAATATTTTAGAAGAGGGGAAGGCAAACCTGTGAATTATTAACGATGTACCGATGTGTGACTATTGCTGGTGACAATATTATATGACATGGGCTTTTAGATGGGGCCCAAGTAATACTTGTTGACATTAATTACATGGGTGAAATTCTCATTATCATGAATTTTCCTTTGAAATATTTCCACCCCCCTGTCCATATGGTAAGCATCAACTGGCTCGGACCCCTATGTATCGCGTTAAAAACTACACACCACCACTCTTTGTTACATGGCAGTGACAAAGGGAAATAGCTACTGTATATAATTTCAGTCTTGGTAAATACAATAACAACACACCTTGGCTGAGGCTGGGTTGAAAAAAAAAGCGACAATGCTATGCCGGTGTATACGTGGCACTTTGATTCATAAATAAATCAAAGGATAGATTTTTATGTCAAATTTTCATATTTCCCTATTTTTTTTTTACTGACACCATGTGTGTTCATCAACCCTCTTGTTGGCCCCTAAGTTGGGCATCCACTGACCCCAGAGTCCCTCGGCCGACGGATTGGGTCACAGGTTGAGAACCCGATGATCTAAGCTATTGGATTGATAGAGGTGCATGCGTTCGGTAGTATGCAGAATTAAATATATATATTTTTGTCTTATATGGTATATATATTGCACCATTTTGCAGGTATGTGACCTTAAAATTAGTTGTTTTTTCTCAATGAGGGTACACCGGGAAGAAAAGGAATTGGCATTGTCATTTTGAAAGTTATGACGCTGTCGACTCAATCAATAAATGGGTGGCAACATGTCTGATGTCTCCCACCCCCAAATAATTGCCAAATACTATTACTTGGACCCCCTATACAAGTGTTATTTAGCATAGAATTATAATACAAATCCTTTCCCCTCTTCCCCAATTTTGTGATCTAATATACAATTGTCACACCATGTGCGTCTAGCCTCTCCTCAGGTATGTACCCAGTTATGTCACACACAAAGGGCGTCATCATTGGGGAAGAAGGCTGAAATGATTACGGATTCGGAATTGAAACTAATCTAACGGTAAAAAGTTTGACATACAATTGTATATTATTAAACGGGCAACCGTTTACAAGGGGTCATCAAATACATGCATATTATACACAGAGGAACAATATTTGATCATAATAACAGACGTGTAGGCATTGTAACAAGTTCCTTTCAAAACACTTCACGCGTAAATCCAAGTAGGTATACAAACTGCCGTTCATTGTTTCCTGACGATCGCTCAAATATATCTGAAATATATCTCAAATACCCTCCACCCTCCCCCTTTTTAAATAAAAACAAAAAACAAAAGTTAAATTTGTATTTATTGTTTTTAATTGTCCTGTACTATTTGTATATTATACATGTCACACTTTTGCAGAAAGATGAGCTGAATATTCCATTTTTTTGTTCTTGAAAAAAAAACCTCACAGGATCAGCCGCGGACACAGATGAGGACTACATTCCATCTCAAAGTGATAATTTCCCACCTCAATGTCGAAAATCTCGCCTCTGCGTTGATTTGTCAGAAGGGAATTGGCAAATGTGTTGAACTTTATGGCGTTGTCGGAAAATTCGGGACTTTCTGTCGGGGTAATCACATTTTTTTTTCGGGGGGAAATATCACAACCACCCCCACAAGTTGTCGGAACTTGGTGACGCCAATGAGGCAAAAACATCAGCATACATTGCCAATTACAAGTTTGAGTCAAATTATCAGAACTTTGATTCAAAGTCAACGTTCATATTTTTAAGCTTTCGCCCTGCCCAGCGATCGCTTAGCAATCGAGAATTGCGCTTCGCATATTTCCACTTCCGACCCACCCAATGTTGAAAAGAAATCGCCACCGGCCTTGCTTGAACAAAACAAACCTATATTGTTAGTACAATATATCGCATTAAGGTCAAATACTGTTAAATTTATAACATTTCTATATTTATATGTGACGAGATTTGCCGGAACATTTTGTTAATATATCACATTTATGTCAAATGTTTAATAAAAACCTTACGATACTCCGTTATTTTTCAAAGGAACAAATTAACATTTAGCCAATGTCTGCAGCACTCATGATATAGGCCTACGCCTAGCTATAAGTTGATAATAAGAATTATAATGTGATAAGCCTTAGTCAATAGTTAATTCCTCATTCTTATACGGATTTAAATGTTTTACGTTATTATAGTTACACGATCGTTGCCTCTGCATAACAGTGTTCTTTCAAGATGCATGAACACATGAACAGCGCCGCTAGTCATCACCTGAAAAGTCATATGAAAAGCTGTCATATTAAAAAGTCTTCATCATATCAAAATCCTTCATCATACGGTTTTGTGTCTATGTTACATAACCAAATAGCCATGTTAACTGCAATAGCGCCATCATTCCATTGATTTTACTTCATTGATATAATTTGTGTTCTTCTTCAGATAAGATCAATTTGTTTCGTCGAATGACTTGACGTCTTTATCACGGTTATCATTGCATGTTCAAGTTTAGTTGTGTCACTTTTAAGTGAAAAGACTTCATCATATCAGTTTGTTTCGTTATTAAATCTGTTTTAGTAGTCATTATTTGAACTTACATAGTGTTTAGAAAATTATTCGATGTCATCAAACGTGTTGGTGTCATTGTGACTTCTTCATTTTACGCCACAATGACATCGATTTGCTTCGTTATCACGTAAAATCACGCCACCGTCACACAATATTGTATCACCATCACCTTTAGTTATGCCGTCATCAAGTGTGTTTTGGTCATCATCACCAAAATAATGGCCATCATCGAAAAGTTTGTCCTTTTCGGCGTTTCATATCGTTATAGCGCATTTAGTTGAAGAAAAACACAACAGTAATTTAACTTCAATAGGTAACAAATGCTTCCATATAAGTGAAGGTGACATGTCAATAGCGTGAGTTGTTACCACTTCAAATCCTATTTGTAATACCGTAGTTTCTGTGCCGTAGTCTTGGCATAAAATATTCACCTTTAAAATTATGTGAAATGCCTGGAATGCTCCTTTAAGGCCAAATTAATGATGACGTCAGCTCCTCAGTCCAGGCCTAATTATTAAAGTTAATATATTGTTTTGTAAATTATGATAACTCTACTAAAATGTTCTTTTAACTTCATATCAACAACACAACATCCAGTGATGAAACCGAACCCCATTGGTCATTGTATAACTTGTAATGCATTCTAAACATGTTATTTAAATCCATACGAGTCTTATATATTCATACTGGTATGTGTGCTATATACCGTACTATGTAGTCGCAATCACATACTTTGATTGGTCAGCCTTTGATGTTTATGGTAATTTCTCGATAACTAAGAGTGGTATAGACGTGTAACATGCACTGAATCATAAATTGTTGTGAATGGTCTATAATATATCGAAATAAATGTTATGCCTCAAGTCATCCTTTATTAAAACAACTACTATTGCTGTTTAGTACATTCCAATACCACTTTTAGCTTTTTTAAGAAATGACTCTTTAAACATTAGAGGCTCATCAATCAAAGTAACTGGTCAGGATAATTTAGCGGTACGAGCTGTAAGCTACCAACACGACTGTCAAGATGATATCGTTGTTAGCTGGCGAGAACATATACACTCATAGAGAGTCACACAATCTAGTATTTTAGCGTATGTTTTCTCTTCAAGAAACTCGTTAAACCTGACGAAACACTCACTAGCAACATAAAAATCAATAGGAAAATATGATATTTGTCGGTAAAACATTGTTTAAATTCTCTCTCTCGGTTATAATAATTTGTCGTGTAAATAACTTCCCATGTTAAAGGGACATTATGAGTTTGATTATAACCAGATTACGCATTTTAAAATGCTCTCTTTCAGCAATGACAAATAGTTTTCAATCACATTTGCAGAATGAGATATATCTCTCCACAATTGTTAAACCACTCGCAAATAAATAGGCTAATGAAAATTTAAACAATAACAAACCGTGTGAACAGATTTGTTTACAAACATTTCCTTTCGATTCAAAATTGTTATTGAACCAACAAGCTCATTAATTTAATCAATGATATGTCAAAACAAGAAGTGGCGCTTGCATTTAAGCAACATCTTTGAAGATTTGAATCGAAGAGCAATGTTTACGGTAAACAACACTGTGGACCACGCTTTGTTATTGTTTACTTTTTAGTTGCCCTTTTCTTTACGAGTGGGCCCTATTTTTTTTATAGAAAAGTACCTCATTGTAAAAATGTGATTGGAAAGTATCTGTCAATGCTCAAAACAAGGATTTGAAATTGTATAATTATTATCGGTAAGTAAATATCTATAATCAAACGCATTATGCCCCTTTAAGAGAAACCTTTCTATACACGGTTAAAGGTTAGCCTACTCTACACAGCAGGTATATCCATTATAATAACATGTTATCAGTTAGACAGAATAATCCTATTGTGCTCGTACATGCATAATTATTTTTCACCTCATTTCCACTTCATAGAACTGAACTTTCCAAATCTCAACCTACAGATTTATCTATTTTTAATAATACGATAGAGAGTATTTTTTATTGATATAACTGCACCTCATATTAAACGTAAAACGGTGATTGGTATTGTTTATAGACCCCGAATAGTTATGTGGCTGATTTTAATGATCAATTGAACACTATTCTTAATACAATTACAAATGTGTGACTGTTACATCACGGGTGACCTTAAAATCGATTTATTGAAACAAGTCGAAACAACTAATAATGATATCCAAACTTTTCTCAAATGAGTTTATCCCACTAATTAGTATAGTAACTCGTGTTAATAGTACTACAGGAACACTAATCCCACTAATCAGTATATCAACTTTTGTTAACAGTAATACAGGACATTAATCACACTCATCAGTATAGCAACTCGTGTTAATAGTAATACAGGAACATTAATCCCACTAATCAATAGAGCAACTCGTGTTAATAGTAATACGGGAACATTAATCCTACTAATCAGTATAGTAACTCGTAATAATAGTAATACAGGAACATTAATCCCACTAATCAGTATAGTAACTCTTGTTAATAGTAATACAGGAACATTAATCACACTAATCAATAGAGCAACTCGTGTTAATAGTAATACAGGAACATTAATCCTACTAATCAGTATAGTAACTCGTATTAATAGTAATACAGGAACATTAATCCCACTAATCAGTATAGTAACTCTTGTTAATAGTAATACAGGAACATTAATCCCACTCGTCAGTATAGCAACTCGTGTTAATAGTAATACAGGAATATTAATCCCACTAATCAGTATAGTATCTCGTATTACTAGTAATACTAGAACATTAATCCCACTAACCAGTATAGTAACTCCTATTAATAGTAATACAGGAACATTAATCCCACTAATCAGTATAGCAACTCGTGCTAATAGTAATACAGGAACATTAATCCCACTAATCAGTATATCCACTCGTGTTAATAGTAACACATTAACATTAATCCCACTAATCAATATAGTAACTCGTATTAATAGTAATAAAGGAACGCTAATCCCACTAATCAGTATATCCACTCGTGTTAATGGTAACACATTAACATTAATCACACTAATCAGTATAGTAACTCGTATTAATAGTAATAAAGGAACGCTAATCCCACTAATCAGTATAGCAACTCCTATTAATAGTAATACAGGAACATTAATCCAACTAATCAGTATGTCAACTCGTGTTAATAGTAATACATCAACATTAATTACACTAATCAGTATAGCAACTCGTGTTAATAGTAATACAGGAACATTAATGCCACTATTCAGTATGGTAACTCGTATTCATAGTAATACAGGAACGGTAATCCCACTACTCAGTATAAGAACTCCTGTTAATAGTAATACAGGAACATTAATCTCACTAATCAGTATATCAACTCGTGCTAATAGTAATACAGGAACATTAATTCCCATAATCAGTATAGCAACTCCTGTTAATAGTAATACAGGAACATTAATCCCACTAATCAGTATATCAACTCGTGCTAATAGTAATACAGGAACATTAATCTCACTATTCAGTATTGTAACTATTGTTAATAGTAATACAGGAACATTAATCCACCTAATCAGTATATAAACTCGTGTTAATAGTAATACAGGAACATTAATCCCACTAATCAGTATATCAACTCCTGTTAATAGCAATACAGGAACATTAATCCCACTAATCAGTATAATAACTCTTGCTTATAGTAATACAGGGACATTAATCACACTAATCAGTATAGCAACTCCTGCTAATAGTAATACAGGAACATTAATCGACAACATTGCCACCAATGTTGATACCAATGTTTTATCTGGAGTTCTGGTCACTGATTCTAGTGACCATTTTTCGGTTGTATAATATTCGATCTAATATTCAACGATTTAAGTATGATATCCAGTGATCTAATTGGAACTGCATTTTGTGTTTAGATTATGCTAATGATGCATTCAATACTTTCTATAATCAATTCAACTTAATATATAATCAATATATTTCCCCATCAGAGTATTAGTAAAACTAGAAGTAGACAAAACAGGCACCAATGGGTTACTTCTGATATTTTAACATGGATGTAAAAATAAGCTATATCAAAGGCACCTTAAAAATCCCACTATAAGTTCTAAAACTGCTTTTACAAAATACCGTAACACATTAAATCATGTTATACGTTTCTCTAAGAAGGAATACTATAAATAAACATACATTTAATGATTGTAAATTAAACTTTAGCTGTACATGGAGAACGATCAATAGCATTTTACATCGCAATAAGAAAACATCGTATCCTGTAACAATTAGTGACGGTTATGAAAGCTGTAGCGACATAAAAGACATTTAAGTTTTGTTTTGTAAACATCGGCCCTGATCTTGTTAGCCAAATCAAAACAGGGAAAGTAAAAGCAGAGTTTTATTCCTGACAATAACTGTAGCAAGTCTTCAATTTTCCTTTTTGCTATCGATGAAAATGAATTATTCACGATTACGATGAATAACCTTAAACCTAATTCTGCTGCTAGGTATGATGATGTTAGACCAGATATAGCAAGAGATGTTATTATTTATTTTGCTAAGCCTTTAACCCATATATTTAATATTTCTTTTAATACTGGAGTTTTTCCTGATAAATTAAAAATAGCAAAGATTATACCCGTTTATAAACAGGGTGATTCAAGATCCTATAATAATTATATCTTTACTTACATTCTTCTCTAAATCATGTGAGCGACTTATAAACAACCGAGTTTTGAATTATCTCAATAAAAATAGTGCACTATATAATGGCCAGTATTGTTTTCGACATGGTCACTCTATCGAATTGGCTTTGGTAGATGTCAACAAACTGTGTTAGAAAATAAAAGCACTTCAATTTGCATATTTTTAGATCTGTCTAAAGCCTTTGATACTATTTATAACAATATTCTCTTGAAAAATATATTTCGATTATGATATAAGGGGTAATGCACTTACTTGGATGCGTAGTTATATTTCCAAAAGGTGTCAATTTACTTGTCTGAAAAACACAAATTCCGACCTCCTTCAGATTCGATGTGGGGTTCCACAAGGGTCAATTTTGGCCGGGACCATTAATGTTTATTATAAGTCAATGATATATGTCAGGTTTCAGCGTTGCCCCATACAATCGTATTTGCAGATGACGCAATATCTTCTTCGAAAGCAATAATATTGAAGTATTATATAATAATGTTAATATTGAGCTATTGAAATATCGTGACTGGTTTGCAGCTAATAAACTTATCTCTTAATGTTGACAAAACTAATTATATAGTATTCAGTAAAAGTGGTGTCCCTGTCGAAGACCGCCCCATCAGTATGTATGGTGGCACTATTAAAAGAGTGACTTCCATGGTGTTTATATTGATGATAAGCTGTTGTGGTCTCACCACATTACTCCATTAACGAAAACGCTCGCTAAAAATACAGGGGTACTATTAAAGCTGAAACACTTCCTTCCACAATACATTTTGAAAACCATGTATCATACTTTAATTTCACCCCAGCTTTTGTATTATATAATTTTCTGGTTTGGTACCACTCAGTGGCGGAGCTAGGGGTTTCGGCCAAAGGGGTTGGATAGGGTATTTCGGGACGCTTTGTGTGGTGAGTATAATCTTTGTAGAATGTTGTGGTGTCTAAATGCCCACAAAACCGTGTTCTAATTGAGGCCTCGAGCGGTCTCCCTCTCATTCCATTTAAACAAAATGAAATTGATAGGTTTTTGGATGCCAACTTAGACCATGTTTGATGCATAATATAAATTTAATTTCAACTGATTTCTATAGAGAATCCATACCAAATGATACATGTTTAACCCTTTTGCGTTTTGCAGAGTTACACGGGGGATTCAAATGGGGAGATTTCGCCATGTCATCCTTCCGTAGCTTCGCTACTTTCTCAATAAAACATGGTCATAGTAGAGGCGAGGGCGGTGATTTTTCAACATGAGGGGGGGGGGGGTCCATAAATGGAAATGTGCAAATCCTTCAAGTGTTTCGCACGCTTATAATATGTTTCTCCCTTATGCATTTAGCATTTCTTCAAATACATACTAAGTTATATCACACAGGGACATCACCAGGGAGAGAAGTTTGGAATTGGTACACCCCCATGATTTGCAATTTGTCCTACACGATGAGAGATAGAGAGAGAGGAGAGAGAGAGAGAGAGAGAGCTAATCGCAAAATTGCCAATGCTGAGTATATTGATGATTCCTCTGTACTATTTCGAAATTTTAGTATTTTGAAATTTGATGACTTAATTAAAGATAATTTATTATCATTTGGTTTGAGATCATCTAACGGGCTATTGCTTGGTAATTGTCTGCATCTCTTCCAATATAATAATGATGTACACCAGTATAATACTAGGCAGTCTAATCATATGTATCAATATCAATCAATCAATCAATCATTATATTTATATAACGCTTTTCCAGAAACCTGTTCAAAGCACTTCCAAGGAGCAGCTGCTAAGCGCTCACTGTTTTTACATCCAGACACCAACTGGCCGCACTTTAATACTTTAACGCTGAGTACCCATCAGTAGAGCAATAGGTCACTTTTAAAGTCTTGGCAAGGACTCGGTCATGAATCGAACCCCGAACCTCCCGGTTACATGGCGGGCGCCTTAATCACTAGGCCACACAGTCGGTTATACACATGTCAAAGTTCAAACATGTCGCATGATATTGGTTTGCTGAACATTCGTAACCGTTCTATTAGTATATGGAATTCTTTCCCTAATCATTCTAAATATGTACCAAACGTATTAATATTGAGGAAACGTGTAATACAGTTAATGTTAAGTAAATACTAAGTATGGTGGGGTTGGGATGGTGGGATGTGTCGGGTGGTATGAAGGTGTTTCTTCTTTCTTTCTACATATTACTTACTTATGTAATATTTTTTTGTGGGAGTGTTCTATTTGTTAAGCCCTTGCAG
>WXZC020000618.1:0-11392 GCA_011317855.2 Paelopatides confundens
TTTCATTGAATAAAAAGTAATAGCGATTATTATTCAAACTAAAGAAAGTGGAATTGTGTCTTCCCGAAAGATAAACCATACTCTACTGTACGTACGTATGCTGACAATATACCTATCCTAGGCGAGATGAATACTTAGGCCTAGCCTATACTATACTTGGTACATATATCCTGGTCCACAAGAAACAAGCAGTCAATAACTACAACTAATACTGGCAGTATGGATTACAATTTATCTCAGTGTCGAACAAAACGTAAAAAGAAATATTCAAAATGGAGAAGAATCCTAAAAGGTCAAGGGACTATAATTGGTTTGTGTACAGAAATAATTTTATTGATGAAATTAGGCTTTAGCCTCATTGTCTAGCTAAGGCTATAGCAAGAAACTAGCCTAGTTATTGTTGAACACCATCAGTAATGTGTGTTAATGAAATGTTTAAACAAAATACGGTAGACCTGCGCAACAAATGTATTTTAGGGCTAGGCCGGCTCGCATATGAACAGCCACTGATGTTCAGTGAAAATACTGCTGCCGAAATAGGCCAAATTTGGGAATCTGTATTTTCACATTAGCCTTAATGATAATCCTTCTCGCTCAAACGGCGCAAGGCATGATGTAATTCCGAAAGGTTTTTCTATCATCATTACAGTGTGTTAGACTCACTGTTTACATTAGATGTTGGTCGGTTATTTACGTTTTTCGAACTTACCAGTTCATTTCCTGTTCGTTCAATACAAGAAAAGTGGTGCTACTTTAGTCATTTATGGCAGCCGATGATCTGTTTATCATCGTCCTCTGGATTACTCTTGTAAATTTCACAAAATACACCACATGGATATCGGTTGACACACTTGCAAAATTGCCACTCCCATCATGCAACAGTCAAGGGTGTCCATAGTATTGTTCTTCATCGATTAACAGTAAGGCTAATGCTTTTTAACTCGTAGTCGTAAACCTAACTTTTTACATATAAATGTGTCATCCCTGTTGGAAATGTGATGTGCACGGCTCTGGTCTAGTCCTAATTGTTTAGCATTTCCGTCTAATCAACCGATTGTTACACTATGAAAGTATGATACTGTACGTGTGGTACGAGTTGAGGAAGTATGTGCCCTGTTCAAAATTACTATTCATCAGTGTAGTGTCTTTGATGTATCACCGTATATTCAATAGGCTGAGCTTATACTGTTTAATACTGTAGTTGTACTTTGCTGCCCTCTATTTATACGTTTTGTAAACACACTAGTTCTGAGCCTAAATAAGCAAGTTGAGTTACCAAATAAACTGTTCGTAGATCGTATCAAATCAACATCAATCTTTCGAGTATACATTACACATTGTATGTATTATTGTACCCTTTATGTGGGGCATTCCGAATCTAGTTATTGGATATTCAGAGTAAATTGGACTTAAGCTGGACTGTCATTGTGTGTGTTATAATGCAAAACTACATCAGATTTACACATTAAATTATCGTTATCATCAACCTAAATTACGAAATTAGTAAAACGAAAGATATATCATCTACTGAAAAGGACATAGATGTGGTAAAGATCAATACATTTCATGAGGAGTAAAAATACAGCATGTTACATTCCTTAATCACACATTATCACTAAACGGAACACGAACAATATAATACGAAGCTTTGATGAAAATGATGGTTCACACATTTATAATTGGGAACTAATTACCGTAATATGTTGCAGTAATTGAAAACACTATCGCAAGGTATACTAGCAGCTTATATTCCTAACCATTTACCGTTGATGTGTTTAGTTTCAGTTTCGACATTGCTTATATAAATAGTACCTGAAAATCTTACCCATATGGATTCCTAGAATGTATATAATTAAGCTCCAATATCCACTTGAACTGATCATATTGGTATTGACATAGTCCAATGTCAAGTGATCAACCCTCTGACTAACGATATCGCTATCAGTGATTAGAACACGAAAATCGATATCACTGATTAGAACACGGAAATCATAATCGGTTAATTGATAGTAGATCGCGTTTAGTATCTTCTGTGAAACTGCAAGTAGGTTAAGACTGATAACTAAATTTATTAATTATTAACCTGCTGCAGCAATTGACAACAATGTCACAGAGTTGATGTGTAGCTTATGATTAACTTCGTTTATCCTTGATATGTCCAACTTCAATATTTGTTAAATATATACAACGTGAATATTACCCTCATGGATTGCTAAAATGTAATATATCGCTATATAATTCAGTGGAACCGATTGACTTTGTATTGAAATAATCCAATGCCTAGTGACGAACCCGCTATCGTTGGCAGTGATTGTAACACGGAATTTGTAATATATTCATTGAAAGCGTGTATTATATGTTGTTAGTAAGTAAGTAAGTAAAGTGTTTAAATATTGTACTATATTTTTGTAGTAGGTAACTTGTAATTCACATTATTTCCTGTTCAGCTGTGATTTTGACTCCGTTCTTGTCACGAATAGGGGAATTAAATGACCGACTGTCCACTCGCCCTGCTCGGATATATATTAATCTGCCTAAATCTGTAACCGGAACACCTGACGCCGTACAAACCACTTCAAACTGCACAATCAAGTTCTGGTAAAAAACCCAGTATATTCTCGAAATGTTTCAGGCTTGTACAAACATACAATCTGTACCAAATACTTACCCTTGATTTACTACTTACGTTTATTCAATTTTTGGTTGTTCAGAGTCTTTCTACTACGGAAATACGTATCGTGGTAATGAAGAAACCGCGATACAATTAGTTTGGTATTACGCTATATTCTGCGATACAGTCTCCAGCAGGACCGCTTGATCTGGCATTCAAATGCGAAGTCTTTATTTGCGAACCCATGTGAGGAAGTCATCCGCGTAGGCTTCAAACTCCTGTAGTTTAGGCCCCACAACGACAACACCGGATGTCGTTGAATCACTTTATCCCAGAGATACAAACTCTGCCAGTAAGAATAACGCAATACGGTATATGAATGTAATTCAGACAAATCCTTCGGAGATACACATATCCACTGGATACTTTACTAAATTATATATTGGCCAACACAAAGAAGTCACAGTCCCAGTATAACGCAAATCAGCCACATATCGGCAGCCAAACACGAAGAGGCTGGTTAACTTCCGTCGGAACTCGACCACTTTGGTGTCATGAGACTCGACACGAATAAGTCTAAGGAACTGCCACACCACAAGTCCTTATCTGTTGACCTCAAATTAAACCCCATGTTAATCCCCTGTATAAACCGTACCCATACATCCCAAGCTACTTTGAATAATAAAGTACCGGAATGTTCAATTAAAAAACATAGTGAGCGTGACAGTCCTCTAATAATCACAATGTCTTTAAAATGATATCATATTGAAATATCCTTCTTTAAAATTGAACTTGCTAAAAGTTGAAAACAGATACTTCATGATTCATATCCCAAATCAGACTTGTTCAAGTCGGAAATCTGCAAGCTCTTCACCGGTTCCAAATCTAGTCATGCAAAGAATATTATTCTTACCCCAAAACTATGCCATTTCCTATTAAATCATCATGGTTACAGTTATTATATTCGATAATGATCATTAAATATCATAGTGATTAACGGAAATCTTTTAGAAACAGGTGTTTAACACCAAATCATGCATTGTTTTAACTTAAGGTAAATTCGCTACGTAACTATTTCTTTGAAATAATAACTTATAGCGAATTGGAGAATATCGAATTGAAATTGTTCCTCAGCTATAGCTGAAACCATTCAATCACCCTTCGTTACTAAATTCCACTCACGTATATGTGAACATATTTAGATTAAATGGAGTTCATACACTTGTGTCGTCGTGTGGAATACAATTATGCTTGAATATGTAATAATTCAGAAATCTTTGGATGTGACGTTATATCCTTGTTTTTACCAATTATAGTCCGTATATCTAGGGTGAGGCTATCCAAGACATATGTTCGCCTGATACACATGTTCGCGGATTGATATTTTAAGGGCACAACTGAATGGGACTCGAGCGAAGGGGGTTACGATAATCCTGTACCATTTAATAATTACGTAGCGCTTGCGGTAAACTGTTTTGTCTTCAAACTTGTTGACTTGAGATTCAGTTTATTTTTTGTAATTCTTACTATGTACCTTCGATAAGAAGACAATATTATTTGTTGTTAAACTATATTTAGTAAAAATAAAGTTACTTTCCAAGCTTGCAAATTCTACTAGATATTTCACGTGAAATACATCTATAATTCTGAGATGATCAGAGTCAACGAAATTCAACTACCATAAGAACATAACCAAGGCAATCGTCGTACACGACACTAATACAGAGAAGTAAAATTGATACTGCATACTTATTTCTATGCTCTCCTAAACTCAATAAGAATGAACTTCTGCCGTTAAAACACAAAATATACCACCTTGAAGGCATATACGTTAAATGACGATATAAATTCTGGTAAAGTCAGCATAAATATTATATGGTGATACCTTTTCTACCAATATTCTCTACTGTACAGTGTTGATATAGCCAAGTTAATTGCGTAAGTGAGACGTATGCCTACGATATATACAAATGAATGCAATTAACCTATAACGTATAAGTCGAAAGTATTATGTTCAACGCCCCAGGGCCTATATTTTGTTATATGAATCATTACAGTTTTAGTAACCTTAATATACACTTTTGTTGACCTTCATGATCAATTATACTGGTCAAGTACTGCATCCCTGTGGTTCAATTTCCTTCACTAAATCACTTTGTGTAAGTACTATTAAATTTCGCGGCTAAATTAATCACATTATGCAGTTTGAAACCAAACATTTTTCATGAATGTAAGTAAATGGTTTGTATTCGTACAATCCATTCAAAAGTAAGAGTGTCACCTATATTTACAATATAATAAGATCCGATATTAGCTAGACCAGGTAATCACATGACTATAAACATGCTAAATTAATGTGGTTAAACATCGCTCGTTTCAATACCCATTGGTCAGTCCAATACAGTGCCTCAATGAACGATATTTCCTTCCGCCTACGAGGGAGTTGCAGGCAATTCCGTCGCATATCAACTTTTCACAATGTGCATACTTATATACACCGTTTACAGACACCTACATGTGTATATTGATATGATACCGAAATTGTTTTCCATCAATCATCCTACAACTTTTAATTTAAACAGCTATAGTAACAGTTCATTGGTTTAAATTATAAATTATTGTGGTCATATTGGAAGTAAAGAAAATATGTCTTCCCATTGTAGGTAGTATTTGTGTAAGTGGTACGAAAACATTTCCTAATGTGGAAAGGTGTCTCTTTGTCTTTACGAAATGTTTGCATCATTAAACGTGTTCTATGCAAAATTATGATACATTTTGCAACGTTGAAAATACATTTATTTCCCAATTCTCTAAATTGTTTTAGTAGTAAAACATTCTTAATACCTATAATATTTTGTTTGGTTACCGTATGTACAGAGAACAGAATAATTTTGATGACGTTGAACCAATTACAGGGATAGGGGCGTGTACACGATTTTGTTTATAGGGGAATAAACTGTTCTGTATGCTCGTCATGTGGGAGGGGTCTGAGGATATATGGTGTCCCCTCCCATTTGAATAATTTATGTTCATGTAAGGATATACAGACATTGTTTAGAATTTATATAGACTATTTTTTTGCAAGGGTATCGTCAAAGTAAAGAGACCTTTCCGTACTTTCATCACTTGGCTTCATTTCATGTACCCTTACGTCAGGGAGCTGAGCGTTAAATATCGTAGTTTCAATGGGCCTCAATGTAAAGCGCCATTAACACGTCATAAGTTGGATGATCCCATATCGCAGACGAAAACTGAAGTTACGCTATCTATTATTAGCTAACCCTAGCTAAATTTATCTAAAATTTTCATTTCTGAGAATTTTAACTACAAAAACGAATGAATTTGTAGGGTATTATCAATTGATTTCCCCTGTATCCATGCGATTTTTCTGGCTGAAATTGTTAGAAACCATACAATAGAACATCAACAAATATGGTCTTATCAGGAATATCACATCGGCTGCTGGGAGGCAGTGGCCTATACTAAAATAAATAAAAAACGTAGAAGATAACTGTACTTCAAAAGATGCAAATGAGATAGCTATTTTGCATCTAAGCCCCCTTACATGAACAACAATTTCTCAAAGGGCTCAAGCGTCTCCCCCAACCCAACAACAAGTTTTTCCTAAAAGAGTCGGGGTGACCATGTCCCCTTAGACCCCTCCTCCATTACGAAAATCCACAACAAAATCCTGCACACGCCTCTGTATCTACCGGTAATTATAGATCTAAATGATGGAATCAGTATCATTATTTTTCCGAAAATGAGTATATAGTGTTAGAGCACTGGCAAACAAGATTTTTTGTAGAAACAATTTCCCCTCATCTCTCTATATGTCGTCCTCAGACGAGCCCAGTGGGCTTTACAATGCTGAATAAGGACTGTGGCAGGCAACGACTCACATCCTAGTGTTTTTACATCCAGCCACCAACTGGCTCACTCCGATACATAAAGCTGAGTATCATAAGGAACACGTTATGAATAAAAAGTATCTAAAGATTATCTGTAGACGCGGTTTAAAAATTTAAATACTTTCCAAATATCCCCTAACTTGAACCCTCCGCCGCATAGTCCCTAGCCGTATCTAAATTCACTGAACCGCCCCCCCCGATACATTCCTAGATCCGCCCTGCTACTTCATATAGTTCAGGCATTTAGTATGAGGATAGCCTAATTACAAATTGTGCTCCACTGCAGCTTTTCAAATCATCTCCATGAAATTACATCAGGCTGAGAGGATAGAAGATGCTGATATTCCCAGGTTTAATTTCATACAAAGTTTGTTTTCTCCCAAACAGTATTCGGCTAATTATCCTCGACATCACCGGTATTCTCCCAGATAAAAGTTTCGGTGCTTTGATTTAGATGGATTATCTCACAGCAGAGGAGCTGCAATATGTGAGAGAAGAGAGGAACATGTACCCCACTCCCATATTTAGGTGTGGAGGACTTCACCTATGATGCCTGAAATAATTGCCAAATCATACTATTTGGATCCATCTAAACGTTAATATGACCTAGGGAATCTCATATTGTCAACATTTACACCCGCAATGCAATAGTCACACATATTATTGAATTTAAATTACACATAACTAAATTTGGTTCCCATTCTTCGAGTGGTCGCACCCTTCTCCGATATTTTGATATACTTTCCAATTGTCACATAATGTGCTTGTAACCCTTCTGTAAATACAATGCAATTCCAACCTCACTACCCCATGTGTATACTGACATTGTGGACTAATATTGTATGACATTGACATGCCTTTTAACACTACAAGTTTTAAAATCACATGAAAATATATTATATTTCATGTTATTATATCTCAGAAAAATCTCAATGTCTCCAATCGGTAATGATTGTATTAATATATATATTAATGTCTATATTAAGCTTGATCAAAGGTCAATCTTATATATGATATTCAATCATGATGTGCATTTGTCGACTTCCATTTGCAGTATCTACTCAACCTTAATAATGTATGTGATTAGTTTTGTAAATTATTGTCGAAGAACGATGCTGCTGTAATGATATCACACCGTTGTAACGAATCAGGACACGAATCAGTTAGTCAATGCTAGTTCATCCTTCGTCATCATTGCGTGTATGTTAGTGCGTCGTAGTAAATATCACCAAATACGTGATCCACGGCTTGGCTGCTTTCATCAGCGTCATTGGCAAATCCGGAGAAAGGGATAACTGACTAAACTCATACCGAGATTAAACTATACTATGAGGTTGAAGTATTACTTATCTGTCATGCGTAGATTTAAATTTAAAAATGTTCGTTATCTGGGGTACATACAATCATATTTTGTATGAGAACACCGCTTATACGTATTTAAGTTATACCCATCGAATAAATTAGCAGCAATCAAACGGAAAAGTGGTAAATATATACGTTTTACTTCCTAATATAATAATTAATATATACAAATATGTATGATGTTTGTTAATGCGCATCCGTTTAATCGAATATTGAATCAACACCTTACCCAAAGCGGAAACATTTTATCACACATTTAAGATGTCAACTAATAAAAACACAAGATAACGTCATGTGAACAATTTTCTAGCTCATTTTAACAACTACGCTGATTTAATATTTTAGAGAACAATCTTGAAATTATGAATCACTTCTTGCATTTGAAAACGTTTTATTTATAACGTCGTCGTTGCTTGCGAATTTTTGAAATTGTTGGTTGATTTATTTGAAGGTGTTTAAGACCTCACGTTATACCTCAAACATTATAATCTCACCGAGAGAGTAAGAGTCAAGGAGAAATAGTTATATCATCAGTTTGAATAACCCGAACCATATCGAGAGAAAACGAATTTAAAAATGTATATTTTCAGGCTATAGTTATATATTCAAGCGGTAGTTATGCAATGAAATTCACGTATTATTCAACCAAATGAAAAATAAAAGGTACGGAGATCGTAATTAAGGAGGATGTGACAAAACATAACTAGACTAGAATTAAAGAAACACGAAAACGTCAACAACTCATGGACTTCAGAGTGTAAAATCTTTATTCAAATCCAGCATATAGGCCAAACAACAGCACGTCGTATCTGGAAACAGCATACAATAGACTACGATGTGTCATGTCACCATAACTCTGTATTCTCTTCATTCCATCACCTGTTCCTTTTGTCTTTTTGTAAGAATTATTTTATTTGTATATAGTTTTGTTTGTTTAATGTCTTCCTTGAACGATACGGTTTTTGACAATACCTGGTTGACAATTTTGATGATAAATTAAATGTTGCTGATCCTGATCACAATATTAATGTTCTAAATAATGCTCCGCACATATGTACCTAATATGATCCATGTAATTGTCATTACTCCCCGGTGATAAATAATTGTGCTTTTCGCATATTAACGAGAGAAGTTTAAATATTAATTTTAACAAGCTTAATATTCTTAGTCGCATTTCAGGAACTGGCTCTTTTGAGAGAAAAAAAACAAGCTATATTCGAAGACTCCAACACTACTTCGTAAAAGAAGAACGTTTTTTAACATTTACACCATGAAGGGTACTTTTTAACTGCTATTAAACACTCTTGAATTGAATACAAAGAAATACGCGCGCGGTGGAGGTCTTGGTCTGTATATTTACCTTAGTTACCGGTATATATCTCTTCGTGATCTCCATACCTTCACATGTGGCTCATACTGATCTCTATATCTTCACATATGGATGTTTTGAGTCCATATTCATTTAATTATCTGGGATGAACATGTTATTATTGGTGTTATATATTGACCCCCAAATGGCGATTTTGACAATTTTTTCCACATACATTTTTCCTCGAACATACATGAAAAAGACATTGGCTCTAAAAAATGTGTTATTTAAGGCGATATCAACGTTGACCTACTGACAACTAAGAACAATATACAAGTTAAACATTTTTAAATAATATGCGTTTCTATTTTCTACGTCATTATTAGTAACTTTATACTAACGTTCCTCAACAATTTGAAATTTAGATTTCATTATTGAAATGTAGATTCGTAGAATGTGAAATGTAGATTACATCATTATTGTAGATCAACAGTTCGTAAACTTTGCTTGTGTGTGTTATCAATCTGCAACATGATAATGGGCCTGATTTACCTCCCTTCTATAATAAGGCTTTGTATCGACCCATTTCTGATAAGCTAAATCATTTATATAATTCCATATTCTAAGGAAGGCTGGAATAACGTTTTAGAAAGTGATAACAGGTTGTCTGCTTCGACCTACTATGAATGATTTCCTTTAAAATAACACAAACCCTGCAAACGCAACAATTGGTGTTATACTTGTATAAGTAACTCATGTCGCACAAACCAAAAATTGTATAGAACATTTGTTAAGAACCCAAACGATATTATTCATTGCAAATTTGTCATTTTCGTAATCGTCTAAATAATGTAATTCGAATATCCAAGAGAAGTCATTATCACAATAAGTCAGATGACAATAAAATCCATGTGTGTAAGGAAAACGTTCAATCACAATTTTCCGTATACGATTAAGTATAATGATGTTGAGTTTTGTAGGCCTTGGGATATCTGTACTGCTTTTACTAATTATTTTACTAATATTGGATCAAAGCTTGGTTAAGGTCTACCGAAGAGCAATGATACCCACAACTATTTCCATAGTGACCCAAACCGTGGTTCCTTCCACATGAATCCGACATATGAAGTGCCGGTTGTGACGATACCATCCTAAATTGTAATATTGATTTCGTAATTTATTTCGAATTACAGGCCGATCTATGTCCTTCCTCGTTTTTCGAATATTCTAGAAATCATTGTATATAATCGTCTGTACTTTTTCTTTAGTAAACATAACAATTGATATCATAATCAATTTAGATTTTATTCCGGGCGAAGATACCATCCATGCTATGACTCATTTTACGGATACAATTGTTGATTGCTATGAAAACAAATATTTAGCATGTTGAATATTTCCTGATCTCTCCAAAGCCTTTAACACATTATACTACAACAATCTTTTTTCTAAGATATTTCATTATAGAATTCATAGGATACCACTTACGTGATTTCAAGATTGTTTAAATGGTCGTACTCAATGTTTTTTTGTAACGAATTGTCTTCCAGAAGTCACATAAAAAGTGTTTATATTAATAATCTTCCAAATAACTCTTTAATATTTATTCGCTATGTACAAATATTTCACTTAAGGGAAATGACTAACAAATGAAATCAATGCTAAGATTACCAAAGTTATTACATGGCTCGCTTGTACTAATCTTGACTTAAATGTTAACAGGGTAGTTGCAATTATATTTCATTCTCACCAAAGTCATTAAAGTTCGACAATTTGGGAATTTATATTCAAAACTGTTTAATTATTTTACCAAAAATACAAAACAAAATTCTTAGTGCAATTGTTGGTTGGTGATAAAGACTTTTCTTGAATATCTGACAACGATCAAATATGTGGTAAAATTGCCGAGGTAATTGGAATTCTCCATGAGATTAAACATTACATTCCCATGAAAGCTCTTATTTCAGTCTACAATGCTGTAATCCTCTAATTTACTCACGGTGTATATTGGGCTTCTCATTTCCTATTGTTATATTTGTTGGTGCGCCGGCGTCAGCTCAGGTTGATTGCGTTCCAGCAGTATAGAAAAGACACGTCGGACTCATAAAATATTTTTAAGTCACCATTTATTTAGCTTCTGCATTATTCTGATATGGCCAGAATAACTTCTACACAGGATAACTCTATAAGTTCTGAATC
>WXZC020000619.1:0-11390 GCA_011317855.2 Paelopatides confundens
GCCCCTGATCCACTCTCAGCCCCAATCCTCTTACATCAGGACTGTGACCTTCTGATCAAGGCGATACTGTGCCTAGTCTAACCATGTACTTGCCCGTTCGACGTCACACTGTTTCTGTAGTTCCATTTGTATATAGTCAAGGGCGCGCGCTTTAGTTGTAATCCACGATGCACGTTTACATCATCCTGAACAATGTTACTTTAACTTAGATGGCAACAACAACAATAAATGTATAATAAACAAATACATATATTCCAAGTGCACCAAACTTACAAACACCAATGATTAATTAGTAACATATTCCTTAATTAAACAAAGGCCACTTAATTAGCATGTAGCCCACAACATTTTGAGTAATACCAACTTATGAATATTCATCAATGTTTACAACTCTTACAGAGGTGATTCATGGAGTATTACTATATTATTATTATTATTATTATATTATGCCGAGGCTATGTGTTGATGTTCCTTTTGAAATTGTATGGACTTTCACAAGAATTGAACTATATATTGTGATAATTTACATTGCAAACGCAACCAGCTGTTTTTAATGTGCACATACTTCGTTTTCATTTTCTTACAGGTGATTATTATTTCTTTTATCAACGTTCTGAATACCCAAAGGACTGTCGAGATGTTCAACGTCAATGCTCTACATCAAACTATAGTGTACATTATCAAACCAGATGGTTTCCAAGAACCATTTCAGGTATTCTGTAACAATGACGTCAATACAGGAGGGTGGACGGTACGTATATAATATAAAAAACGTATATTAGTATTGGTTACCGTGTGTGATTAGCTAGGTATGTTGACAGTCAAGTTATATATACGACTAAACGGGGAAAGTGTAAATAGAAGCAATACCTGGTATCAATACAAGATCATGGCCGATATTTGATAACATCTGTCATTATCTATGTTTTGAGTTAATAATAGTTATATCTTAGGCCATTAGAAACGAGACCAACATCCAGCCACTTTATATTGCTGGTGACTACAAGTTTCAAGCATATATATAGCTTTTAAATTTGGGGGAGTGATCTTTTTCAATATGTCCAACTCTGGAGAAACGCAGTAATATTATTATAACGTTATTTGTTATTTCACTACGTCATACAGCGCCGCGAGAACGGTCCCAGCATGAACTTCAACAGAAGTTGGTCACAATTTAAAGATGGATTTGGATTCTTGTCCACAGAGTTTTGGCTTGGCAATGAAACGTTATCGTATTTGACAAACCAGGCAGTATACGAACTTCGCTTGGATATAACATTGTGGGATGGACTTTCGTTTTATACAACTTACAACGCCATATTAGCCATGGGCGTACATATATATGCACATTGATTGACACGGATTGTTTTCATAATCCTGAATTTTATTTCATCAATCATATTTTTCTAGATTTTATATCAACCTTACTGGACCGAAATAGGTAAAAATGTACCTGTTCTTATTTTCCATTATTCTCTTCTTATACCAAGGTTCGTTGATTTCAGTTTGTCCTCCGAATACGATCTACGGAAACTGCAGCTGGCAATCAACGTGTGAAAACCCAAATGAAAGATCTATTTGCAATAGTGACTGCTCGGGTATTGAGGGCTGCATATATCCCGAAGGGTTCTTAATACACGGACGTGACTGTATTCTTGCGAGTGAATGTGCTTGTTTTCTGAGGGAGGCCATCTTGGTCATACCAGTGAGTTTTATAAAAAAAAAAGTATTGAGCTAAATATCGCCTGAATGTATTTTAAACGAACTCATCTTTTTTCAAAAAGCTACGTGATTCCCTGAAAATAGAATATACTAACAACATGTCAAGTATTACCTTATTATTTTATTTAGAATGGGGAAGCATATATCAACGATGACTGTACACAGAAATGATCATGCAACAATAACCAACTGAACTGTGAGGATAACTATATGTGCGGTGCCAATACTGTATGTGGTATCATGAATGAAGTACGACAGTGTTCTTGTAATGTGGGTTACGAAGGTGACGGCCAAACGTGTGAGGCTTTATATACAGACTGTAAGGATTTTTACGACGCTGGTCATACAGACTGCGAGTATACAATACTACCATCTGGATGGCCAGGTTCACCATTCAGTGTTTCCTGCAAGATGGATAATGGCGGAGGTTGGACCGTAAGTCATTTTAACATCACATATCATACATTTGAACAGTGCTTCTACATACAAAGTAACATACCATTAATTACACAAGGCAAAGAAAAATTAAACTGGATATATATTGATAATAATTGCTCATTTCGCTCACACTATTATATTGATCGTAATCTTATTAATATTGACTACTTGACCATATTAACACGCAACAACATTACTAAGGAAGTTATTGCATATTACGTTAAGTATAGTATATGAAACAAATTATATTTTGACATTAATGTAAATTCAAAGAACTCAAGAAATGGATATAATTTCTGAAATTCAAATTCAATTCAAAAGCTAATTGTTTATGATGATGGACACTAGATGGTCAACCGTAATCGCTTATCTTCTGCCCTTCCCCTACATACATATTGAACTTGTTGGAGTAAATGTATACAAAAATTAAAACAAGAAAATAAATAATAGCAGCTGTACGAAAGTTAGTTAGATACGTCATACAACAAACTCATTCTAGAATGGATTAAGTGGTCTAAATTTTATTTATCAGATTACTAATGGAATTTGTAAATTTTGTTTTTCACTTTTAATATTTGATACGTATTTTTACTCAACTTACATTCCATTTCATCAATATATAGCTTTCACTTGCTACGTTTTATATTTTCTCAGGTAATTCAACGTCGCACTGATGACACTAGTAGTTTCTATCAAACCTGGACGGCATACAAAGAAGGGTTTGGTAACAACATCAATTTCTGGCTTGGAAATGAAAAACTTTAAACAGATCAGTAATTTCGCCTTGATATAACTACTTCAAATGGATTACACTTAAATGCAGATTATAAATAGTTTCAAATAGAGTATGAGGGCACCAACTACAGATTGAATAAACTGGGCAGTCGGAGCACAAGTATAGTGGAGGAAATGCATGTGTGTTGGATGTTACTCTTTGTATCTTGTACGACATAACTTTAATAATGAAATTACTCTGAAACGATAGTAACGATTCAAAGACGTAGATGTTAATGAAAATATAACATCATTGGAAATTCAACACCATTGATTGGATAGACGAGTTGACGGAAAAAAGTTCGACTCTGTGTATTGTAGTGGTAGACAATCCCAGTATTGTTAAAATCACAGAAACAGACAGTGGAATATATTATAATTACACTACTATATGCACGTTCTTATTAGTTTTACTCAACACCTTCAGTTGAAATTATTTCCTTTTTCGATTTTGTTTATATACTTCTTAAATTATTGTTGTATAGTTTATTAAAGTATGAAAGCCTGTACGAATATATGTTGGTATTCCACTTTTGACCGTTTGCTCTACTCACATGCATGAGCTACAAACCTATATGTCAAGTACACGAGTAGATGGGATGGGGTAGGGGGTTATATTGAATTAACGTTATTAAAGGTTGTGTTCTCTCTCACATATACTCAGATCCATTAAATAAATATAACATCAAATAACCCACACATTCGTATTTGTAGAATTAAACGTGATAAGCCATATTTTATGTTAATAAGATATATGCTAATTTCTTTATTGCAATATTGTAGATATAATCATTACAGATGTAACAATTTACACAATTAACTACCTGACATATGAAAATCCAGGATAAATAACAATATTCATGTTTGTATCATTACCCTGAAATGGTTGATGGGCTAAAATAATATGTACTGTATCTATTGTTTGTGAAATGGGACATTTTCTAGTTAATGAATATTACTTTGTTCCTAACAGTTACACTAATCATAACGTGTTACGGCGATGTATGTGTCGTCAACAAGGATAAAACAAATGATCATTTTATTTAATTTAGTATCCGCCAATCTTGTATGTTCTCTAGTTTGACAACTAAACTCACTGTCGACTGATAGTGTTCATGCTTTCAAAAGCATATTTGTTTTGGATAGTAGAATGCTTCAAAATTTCCTTGAAAATATTATGTGGTTGCTATACCCTATAGTGTTTCCTCTACTTGTTTTACAGGTGATACTCTCTCTCATAACAGAGGTTACCAATTCAGCACGTATGACCGAGACAATGACTGGTGCGGCTTCTTCAATTGCGCTGATATGCACAGAAGCGGATGGTGGTATTATAATTATCATTGCAGTAGTTGTTCTCATCGTAGTATATACTGTAATTATTTCCAATACAACGGTAATTGCTACTCGCAGTGTACTTATGAAAACCCAAATGGAGACTACAATGGAGGCAACGGACAGAACATCTTCTCTTGCTATAACATTTACTGCAACCTCAGATCTGTTGCGATGAAACTTCGACAATCCTTTTGAGATCATAGAGTCGGACTCCTCTCGATACATTGGAATCTAAATCAATTTAACATCGAAGAAGCACACTTCCGAGAAAACGAGACAAAAATAACAGAATTACTTCAATTTTTTGAGAAATCGAGCAGTGACAACACTATTCCCTTTGTTTCATGAAGATGTTAATTAAGAACACGTTTCGATTATATGATATATTCTACATAAAGTGAATTGCTCTTCTCTGACAATATTAACTAACGCAATATTTATATCCCAATACCCACTTATGTTCATGTACGGATTTGTTTCGTTTACCCTTAACTAAAATATCCGTGCTAGCAGAAATCTTTGAAATAATATATCATAATCGTGAGAAAAAAAGAGTGGGGACACGTGGAGGGGTGAGTGTGATAGGAACAGTTTCGCTTTTTAATAATTCGGAAGTTAAACCAGAAATGCAAAAGTTATAGGTTAAATCCTTTAAGAATCTAACATTTCCTATGTGTTCAACATGGCAAACTAAAACAACAAATATTACATAATACTCTATGTAGGAAATATCCATATTTCCCTTCTTGATATATCATGTTTTGTACACGTTTTTACAAACGCTGACCGAAAATGAACCTGGACCTCCATGACACCAATACACTTTTTGTAATTAATATGTGGCATTCATATGTCATGTATGGCATCTGCCCAATATTCCTACTTGAGATATGGTGTGTACAACGTTTTACCATTTCGGTTTCTGCTGACCACCACCAAAAACGTTCAACGTTTGCGAACTGCCAAAGCTTCGCTTCTTGGAATGCTGACCCCAAATGACATTTGACTTCCAATAAAAACGATGGGATTATTGTAATGGACATAAATACAATACATATTAAGTCACTCCAAGCTTCCCGTATTGAGATATTGTGTTTACAAAGTTTCACATGTTGACATTTGTAAGAAAGAAAAGGCGGCTCTTCGTTCGTAAAATCACCATATTCTCTCCGGGCGCTTACGATAATTAAAGGAGCAACTAAAGTTTTGTTTTAATGTTTACTATAAGTCAAAATATTTAAATAATGACAACTGTAAACAATATGATGTATGTCGTGGCCTAAATACCTCCGTATATGTTAGTATAATATGTTAGTATAGTATGTTAGTATAATATCTTGAATGCTGCCTTCTGACATTTATTTTAAATAACTTCAGTTACATTTCACAAGAAAACCTTCACAAGAGAATGTCATTATGCAGGACAATAGATTGGTGTATTACAATTTCTATGCCAACATCCTGCCCTAACAACAGTGAAATTTCTTCTTAAAGCGCCCTGAATTTGATCGACTGGTTCTTTCGAATTGGACTATTACATTAGTTTTTGCATTTGAAAACTGGATACTTATACCATCTTTGTTGAAAATAATGAAATGAAAATGAGAAGAGTCAAACATTTTTTGTAATCAGAATATTACATAATAGTGTTTAATGAATTTGAACATTTGTTTTTTGACAATATATTCCTGAATATTGGCGGTAGTATATATGAAATAATTGTACACCCCCTTCTTTAAATGAACAACATATGATGATATCCTTCAAATGACGCGGTACGTAGTACACGTGTAATTATCATTATGATTGTCATTTACACACACATACACATATGTTACGTTATACTCATACTAGTACTCAAGGAAGAGGATCATATAAATGGTACATAATTGAAATTCAATTGACGGTTTTCAAACCTACCTTTCTGATCAATATAAATATATCAACAGCAGGATATAGAACCATATTACAAGAACATCGTTCTAAAAACATGGTTTTTTTCTGACTTAGCAACAAACAGCTTGTCAAGCTGCCTTGTAAATACATGTTTGATACTGCTCTGTCTGTGTTTTACCATCTTTACTAGCATTGCGTGATAATTATGTACGGTGTCGAATTACGGTGTACACATATATATATATATATATATATATATATATATATATATATATATGGAGTGACTCGTAGACCTCGGTAACCTCTATCTGCGAAAAAGTCACATGTGGCTTTTAGGACATTTCTTCTGACTGTCTGATAGGGCACCTTATTGACATGCTTCTAATTGACAACGTGTATCACCACCATGGCCAAACCCAGCCAGGGGCGTCATAGTGGGAAGTGGGATGCGCATATCACTCCCGAAATGATTTGCTGTCAAGCGAATCGTGCGGTTTGCTGGGAAACTCATGCCGTTATCGGAAAAATCGTGCAGTTTGTCGAGTACACTGAAATAAACTCTAACATCCATATCGTGTCATACTATTAGCTATATTAAACATGCAGCCAATTCCTTACTCAGAAGTAATCATCATCATCCCCTAATCCCTGCCCTGAATAACTTTTCGTTAATATCACAATTAAATCCTCACTGTTCAGTAAGAACACTCTCTGCCTTGAATACCTTATATGTCCCTGTGTGAATATACGTTTTAGGAATATCATGAATGAAGTCAATAACAATAATTACATATTGATATATATAATTCCCACCATTCTCACTGGTTTGACTATAAGGATTAATAACATAAAACAACTTGTCTCGCCCAACTGGACGATCATTTAGAGCATGATTCCCACTTGTCCGTTGACATGAATCACCTCATTGAAGGACATTTAACCAAGACCTCAATTCAGTCTGAAATTATGTAGGTTAAACATTGCTTGCAATTTACTATACATGCATAGCTACATTCTCACTTGGAATAACAACATCCACTATATGTCACAAATTGTTTTAATAGTGATAATATCACCAATCGGATAATGGTTTTAAAAAGATTACGGCCAAAGGCTTCACTGAAGTCTACACCAGTAATCACATATCATATTTAAACATCATGGATATCAATGGACTTTGTCATGATTAATAATTACTTACACATTTCCCTCTTGCCAAGTGGTTTAAAAAGACAAAAGAACATCTGCCCATAAGTGTCATATTGAAGTTAAAACCGTTAATTATTATCATTATCATCCATCAAGTAACAGTTTAATACACTATACGTTCATATTATGACTAAATGAGCTGTGGCCTATAATTACTGTTGAAAATGTACAAAGGTATTTAGATTATTCACGTGAAGCGTTCAGCTGGAGCAAAAACATCACACCCAAAATTGCATCCACAAAACAAACAATCCATACTCTCTCAAATTCACGCGAAAAACACCCAATCTCACCCGTTAAAAACCCACACGGTCACACCCACCTTCCTCAGCCTCTACTGGGAATATAGGTTACCCATTTAAACCGGTACCGTATATGACAATTTCAATGGGTTGATATATATTTAAATCAACTTATACCAGTTTAAATCGACATATGTCAATTTAAATCGACTTAGCCCCTCCAATGTTTTGCAAAGAGCCAAAGAGGAATGACAGAAAATTAAATAAGAGGACGTTTGGTATATTTGATTTCTTAGTTTAATAGTAATATCGACATGCTGAATTGTAGCAAAATTTATACATATAAGATTCACCCAATTGTAGGACTTCTGTAGAATTCACACATGGGCATCACCGGTGATCCATCAGTGGGCACATAGACCCACTTTCGAGCAGCTTTGTGCAAGCAGAATATGTTGTTTATTTTTGTTTCAGCTTTAATAGCAAAGTTAACCTGTTGTTATCAAAATTGGTGCATATATGACCGCAAAATTACAGGGCTTCCTGAACTTTCCTCTTGGACTCCACCAGAGCTTTCCCCGTGGACCCAACCATCGGTCATTTAGCGGACACAGTGGACCCAAGTCGAGCACTTTCGTACAAGTGATAGGGTTTGTTGTGCATTCAGTTTTAATAACAATGTTGACAGGTTAATTACAGCTAAATGTATACATATTGTAAATGACGCGCTAAATTGCAGGGCATCAGGGTTTCGCCAGAGGCCCAAGTGAGAAAAATACATGACAGATCAAGAACATACTTCCACATTACCACTGACCATATTAATAAGAATAAGTTTCGCCCCGTTTTTGTTTAATTGCTTGATTTAGCAATACCTGTAATTTATGTTGGTAGAGTTGAAGGAAAAACGTTTTTTTTTTATAGTTTATAGGTTCAGTTATTTTACGATGCTAATCTGCCACATATACGTGTGGGAAGCCGAATTGGCTTGTAACTGACACTTCACGTCGAGTGACATTTTACATTCAGACATCCAACTGGCCCCACTCTGATATTTTAACGCTGAATATCCAGCAGTACTCGGCCAGGAATCGAACTCCCAACCTATAGGCTGCAAGGCGGATGCTCTAACCACTATCCACACAGTCTTGCCTTTGTAATGCACTTGTCAAATGTTTGAGTCACCCCTGCACCCACGGACATGGTGCGTCAATGCGCCGACGTGCGTCAGCAAAACGTGTACATTGATGTACCCCTCGATCACTTCTCTGACTGACATCTCATGCGCAATGACACACCCTCAGTTACACAAATCAGCACAATTTTATAGGAATTATATAGTGATCTGATGTAGAGTGACCTATACCCCGAGTCAGACTGGTGGCTGGTAATTCTGGTACAGCGACGCACATGTGGGTCACACCGTCATGACTAATATTTGCATGGCCATACACGGGCTGTGGGGGTAAGTCAAACAATTGACAAGTGCATAAGGTAACTATTGATGGTATGTACAAATAACCGTATATATTACGATTTTCAAATATTTATTTGATCAATCTTTGAGATTTTTGCCACAAAAATAACAATAAAACATATTATTTCTTTAATTTATATCTTGCGTTTTATAGGGTAATTACTAGTGACAGGTACAATCATCTGTAGATATTACGATCTTCATGCGATGAATATTTCATAGTTTTTTTGGGGGGATATTTTACTCCCTAACTATTAACATTGCGTTAGTGTGTGATATTTATATCCATATGGTTTCATATTTGAGCAATATAAGAACACTGTACTCCTGCAAGAGAAATTACAGTTGTTGAATGATAGGTCGAATTACACTTTAGGCTATTGTTTCACAGTAATCGTGCGTAATCATGTAAACTAATTTGCTACCCTAGTTATGATGACCATCCTCCGTTAAAGGTTTCAATAATCACCGCGATATCTACAAAAAAAGTCATAATTGTATAACTTCATATATGCCAGACTAGAAACTGATCGTCTGCTTGAATTTTAGCGACACACATATGTCAACATGTGTAGTGTATACAGTACCATTTAAGCGAATGCCTACGATTATCAGAAATATAATTATAATTAAAATACGAAAAGTGAAATGTTTGCTCAATTTAGAAAATGAATATTGTTGAAGTACTCATATGTTGCTAAATGGAACACAGTAATATGATAAAGCAGATGGAAACGTCACAATTATCACAAAGGTCTCAGCGATGTGTTCACAGGGTAAATATATACGGTAGCATGTAACACACATTAACCAAGAAGCAACAAAAAACGGGAGTTTTAGTATATTACTAAGACAATTTTTGTCTTTCGATTTGTGTTAAAATAAATTATGTTTAAATTTTGTTTAAGGTTAAACCATATACATATTAACTGTGCTAATGATATGGTTATGTAATTATCTATATCTCCATGGAAACCATATGCCGGATTTGTGTGATGATGGGGTGGTGCAGGAGTGTTTCGTTCATGCGCGCATGGACTTAACCACAGATACATATCCTCCTCGATAACTGAGAGGAACATAATACATGATATATATTGACAATAGCTGGAAATATATACATAACGAGTCGCCAAAGGGAAAACAGCTTGCATATGTGGCTCGGTAAAGCTTTTCCCATTCCTGATCACAGAAATATTATAGATACAAGTATATGCAGCTGCAAAATTGCGCACCGTACATATTATGTGATGGTGCGACATTATGGAAGGGGAATGTGCTTTCGTAAACGACTAAATGTATCGATGTTATATTGAAAGGGGTGGGGATATTCTCACCATATGAAGGGAAGGGGTTCCGGTCGAAAAGTGTGGTGAAGGTGGGTCTGCGGCGGGGTCCAGTTCAAATTGTGGTGAAGATGGGTATGTGGTAGGGTCCTGTTGAAAATGAACTGCTGGGATTCGCTACCTCTAATATGTATCTCAAACTTACTGAACAACAATGGTTATTTCCCCTCGAAAAAAAGTGACATGCACAGGGGGGAGGGGCTATGGGCCTTCCTCAATGAGATTTTGGCCCCAGCTTTTTTTTGTGACATAATAAATATTTAAAAAAAAACACTAAAAGTATACACAATTATGATTTGACCAAATTGAATGAAACTAACTACAACGTTAGGCTATATTAAGCATATAGGCATAACAACAACGTTATGCTAGACTAGGTTTACCTTGCTTCCCCATTAGTCGGGATTGTCACATTTTTGCCACGAAAATATTGCGTCCCGCCGTATAGTAGGATAGTGTCCCGATTTTCTAATGCGTTGTGAATTCAAGAACATACTGGTTTTACAGTACAAATTTAACTTACTATTCTTAAAACACCCCTACATTGAGAAAATATTGCAGCTTCAAGTAACTTTGTGAAATTACATGTCTTCTGAGAATTGTACATAATGTCTCAATCTGTAAATATGCCGCCATTTGGCATCTGGGCCTCTTTACAATCCATCATTTTCTTCAAAGGGGAGGGGGTAAAACCCTTCCCCTTAGATCTCTCCCTATGCCACGTTTATTACACTTTTATAAATTCAAATATTGTAACCTTAGACTAGACTTAATGGTGATGTCAGGCTAGCGCTACAACACCAGTAATACAAATATAATTAAACATAATAATAATAATGTTAGGCTAGACCTATACTGGCAATGGTAAAGCAATATTGCCTTCGGCATGTGCCCTCCGGGAAAGTAATTTGTGACCCCCCCCCCCTCCACCGCAGACACAATTGCTGG
>WXZC020000622.1:0-11373 GCA_011317855.2 Paelopatides confundens
GCATTGCTGCTCTAGTTGTTGGTTCATCATGACATCCATCCTCCATTTTTCCAGTTGATGGAGGAATTAGTTTGTGTCTTGTTTATCCTTGGTGCTGACGTTCTTGTCATTAACTTTCTGTGAACAGCTGATCAATAGGATTATAATCATGAATAGTGACTCTCCTCATAGCTCTAATTATTGGCTTTTGCCCAGCTTAAAGGGCATTAGTAGTTTGATTATAGTTATTTAATTACCGACACAAATTTTCATTTTTTTAACCCTTCCTTTCAGCATTGAAAGATAGTTGCCAATCACATGTTCACATTCAAATACTACCCCCAAAATTTGTTGGGGCCCCCCTGCTGCTGGATTCAAATATTTAAAAATATTGCTCAAATGCATCACCATTTCCTTTTTTGACCGCTCATTGGTTAATATTCATGAGATTGCTGGTTCTGTAACATTTTTTCATCTAAAGGCAATGTCTGTAAACAAATCTGGCTGATAAGGTTTGTTATTGTTTTTATATTTGTTAGCCTAAATCTTTGGGAGGGGTTGAAAAATTATGGAAAGAAATACCTCATTCTGAAAATGTGATTGAAAACTGCAATGCTGAAAGAGAGCATTTAAAATGTGTTATTTGGTTGTATTCAAGCTCCTAATGCCCCTTTAAATTCTTTCCAACAGAGATGGTGTCATAGTGGATATAAACTTTGATCTCTTGCTATTATTCAGTTCATTTAATAGGTTTCCTTTTCCAAGAAAGATAACGTTAAAGATTTGAGTCAATTTTGACAGGACAATTTTTAAGTGGATGCAAAAAAATTAGCACTCAAAGTCAAATATACAGACAGGAAATGACATCTCCTTGCTTAGGTTGATTGTGTGAAAGATTCTGCAGTGCTATAGTATAGTTGACTACAGTCAGGTCATACAAAAGTACCACTCAAGGTTGGATAATTTATTCAGCTGTGATACATAGAGAAGAATCCATTGTGACCCCAGGGGGTTGTTGTCAAATTTCCTTGGAGCAATAACATGTTTTCACAATGTTATTGTACACATGTGAGACAATTTTTTGTTAATTTACTATACTCCTTACTTACTGTCTCAACAATACTCATGCACCTCTGATCTACTACCATCAGAGTGTCTAGCAAAAATAACACACTTAGTATGCGCATGGGCGGAGCCCGCCCATCGCCTCCACTATCATATCAAATCATACTCTTTATTGCTGCTGCCACATGAAGTCTTCTAGTCAAAATGTTATTTGTTTAAGAAACAATCACCTATTAAACACCTTGAGGTTTGCTAGTGATTTATGTCATATTTTATCACCCCCATTCAAAGTCAAATGTATTTATATAGATATTCAAAATGACTGTTTGGTAATTTTACCTCATATTCCATGGTGTTAGGGGAGGATGATAAACTACCAGAAACAACCAGAAAATTAATGACCTAAAACAGTAAGTCCTTCAATGAAAATAACAAAGAGTAGCTTGTGGAAAGTTATTTATTTATTGGGCTTCCCAAAATTATTCTGAAAACATTAATTATAAATGGATGCCATATTTAGTAGCAATAAAATAATACAATCTAGGAATTAAAAAAAAAACACTGTAGACTGGGAATATATGTACCAAAAACTGATGTTACATTAAGTGACATTACAATTTTTCTGTAATGTAAGTATATAGTACTTTGATCAATGTAGAGATCCAGTCATGTATCTAGAGATATCCTTATCATAATGCTACATTTGAAAACCTGCTAAACTCTGCAGCTCCAGCAGGAGTTTGAGTTTGTTGACCCGACGATCCACGCTGGTGGACATTGGCAATTAATTTGATGGTCACTTTGTTTGTGGAAGAGACAATTGGTTGTTTGCAGAAGAGATTATATAGGGATAACTGATTTTTAAAAAAATGTAGCATTTATAAGCTAATGGAAGGAACTGGTGACATGATTTATGTGAATTTTTGCTTTTATTTTAATTTAAATGGTTATAGATCAATTTTGTATCAAACATATCTAGTCTCAATCAAGCAATGGTGGATCTAGTGGGATAGGGAAGACACCACCCTTTAAATCCTGAATTAATCTCTACCCTCCCATCCCAGACTTGCAATATTTCATTTTGCGTCTGTGCACCCTCAGCGCCACTCCCACTCGGACACATCCAGCCCGCGAAAGAATTTAATCCGGCCCGCAAAACAAATTCTGTGCGGAAAAAAATAATTTGCATCGCCCTATCTATACTTACCCTGGTCAACATCTAAATGGCATGATTCCTCAAATCTTAGCTCATATGGAGATAACTTTAGTGATAATTTATGCAGCTGGGGTCACCAACCAAGGTGGCCCATGCGCAGTCATGACTCATTCCAATTCCTCCAAAAATTGCGTATAGAACAATTCTCCGATCGGAAAAATTATAACTTCTGATGGATTGAAAGCTCAATTTGGACAACTTTCTTTTGGTTATCGATGACATCCAGGGGCACAATTAGAAATTGTAAACATAAATGTACTTCAAAAGATGCAAATGATTGCACCATTTTGCATCTAGGCCCCCTTACATTAATACAAAAATTAGACCCCTTCCCCCATGACAAACATTTTCGTGCCACATATCAACAAATCCTATACACGCCTCTGACATCTGCAGCACAAAAAAATGGCTGTTGAAAAAGTACTAAATTAATTTCTGATTCATTCCATTTCCGATGTCAATCTACGCTTGGTGATTGTATTTGGCCTGTGAACTTGGACATCCAGAAAATGTTGGCCCTTGGAAGAAATTGATGACCCCTGCTCTAGGTGCCATCTTGCTCCTTGCATGACAATTTATCAACTGTTATTTTCTAGCTCCAATTTTAGAACATGTTTGTGCAGGTATTAAAAACCTTTTTGAGTGTAGACACTCGTAAAGTACACAAACCAATTAAGGTTTTGAGGAATACCACTTGGAGATTTAATATGTCCTGAAATACTATCAATATAAAAGGTCCAAGATATTATAAAACTACAGTCCATTAACCCTTTACTGCACACGTAGTCAAAATTTGAACATACTGTAAATGGAAATATTTTTAAAACAATGATAGCTCGAAATTGGGCAATTTCCTCCATAGTAACTATTACATGGGTATGTCGGTATTGAATGGGGGTTCAGAAAAGTGACCCCCAAAAAACGAAATACCCATCCGACTACCCCGACCCCGCCCTGCGACAACCTAAAATAATACAACAGAAAAACCCTGCATAAATTACTCTTTTTTGTCATTTGTTTTTAAATCTCTATTTTTGTAGTAGTTCAGACCCCCGTCAAATTTATAGACCCCAAACCACCCCAAGCCCAGAATACGCAATTCCAGAGTTTGAAAATGCTAATAATGTTTGTTTCATATTCCCTATACCTACAACGTTAAGCCTAAGCTGAGGTTCATTTTGTAAACACCCGAAAATTGTTGACAAAGATGTTATTACATAAATTATATCTAATTGGGTTAAATTGACACCACATGACTCTAAAATCTACCCTATTATAATTATTGACTAGTATTATGCCAATAAATCAAGGTTGGGTGTCAAGTAGTATATTGTATTTACCATAAATAGTCAATAAAACAATGCATCCACACCCCGCATGTAGCCTACTTTCAACGTTTCTCTATTTATTATTGTTAGTCTCTGCTTAGAATAAAAAAGCCCCTGTGCGGGCGGTAATTCTAAATTAGAAGTCTACATATATGTCTCGGAAGGCAAAATCTCTATGCAGCGAGAACTAAAATTGGAGATATAATTTTCCCCGTTTTGCCCGTTTTTGATAAGAACATTTTTCAAATTGGCCAGTTTTTGCTAAAAAACGGATTTGCCAACAGGATATAGATTTATTTCTGCGAATATGCTCTCTTTGATGCCTTGAAAGACTTCAAAACATTATTTGGTTCATAACCTTTGTTCAATTTGTTTTTCTCGTTTTCAAATTTAAACAAATCTTCGAGGTCACTCCCCAAAATTCGTTTTAACGGTGACCACCCCCCCCCTTATGAAAGATCATGTTGTTTTGTACAACGTACATGAAAGACAGTATGAGATATATTTATATTTGAAGGTACATATCATCAAAAAGGTTGGTAGAGAAAACGCTACCAGTTGCAGTAAAGGGCTGATGTGAGCAGCCACCAACCTCACACGCCCATTAATTAAATACATAAATATTAATAATAGCAATAATATTTGTTTTCTTTTCTTGTAATATGAGATCCACCCACCGTATGCGTGGCTTGCTCCCGAAACTATATTTCTCGGCGAATATAGTGTGAAATCCGACGTCTGGTCATACGGCATTCTTCTTTGGGAGCTATTTTCTGCTGGTAAAACATAATTCAATTATTCATATCGATATATGTTATTACATTGTTTGGAAAATAGAATATTTCAAGTTATTTTCTTCCCATTTTGGTTACAAGAGCCTTTTTACATAAAGGTATTTCTGGTTTTAATATTTTCGAAATATATTGATCGAAAGAGAGAGCCCAATTATTTTAGAAAATGTATGTGTTTCATTGCTAAGAATAACACAACGGTATTCCACTTTCTACTACATTTTCAGTAAACACCATGCTATATTGGCCAGTTGAATTTCATTAATACAACTAGATAATCATGTCAATGAATTGAACATTTCTTATACAATAGCTAAATTTCGTTACAGTCCTATCAATTATTATAAACGCATGTGAACAGGCTCTAACGGAAGCGAACATAACACATAACATGATACAAGTTAACGGATTGCCTAAATACCTCTAACTTTTCAGAAGGTAAACCTATCAAACATTTACTTAGTTATTTACCAACAATCCCGGAATTTTTCAAGTGAGTCTTGTAAGATATATTTCACCATCTCGGAATGCAATACGTCACATGTATAATTATCGTATAATGTTATTCCATAAACGACTCACAATTAATGATTCACATATTCTCGTGTGTAAGATTTTACCAATATCAGCATTTGGTACACGTTTGCATATAATTTAAGGATATAATCATATAGGAAAAAGCACGAAATATAACCTAAATCATTTTGTAACTATGAAAAATATATAATTTCGTCCAAAAGGTGAAGTACCGTACAGATCATTAAATCATAAGGATATCGAAGAGGACATACGAATTGGAAGATGTCTTAAACAACCACCCGCGTGTCCCGGAGGAATGTAAGTTATTGGAGTGTATCGACTGAGATAAGTACTATTTCAATATTTCCATCACTTGTTTTGCAGAACGTGTATGTTTCAATCGTAATCTCCATGATTTTACTTGATTCGTCCAGCGAAGACACAAACGTCACGGGCAAAACGGAAACTGAAAAAACCAAGAACCCACACTCAAGGCAAACCAAAATAAAAACACCCACCCCACAAATGAACACCTACAAATCCACATACGGACGACGCAAACGCACTACAACAAAGGTCACCACTCTAACAAACCGACTCCCGCGGAACACAGCCCACGAAAGTCGGCGAAAGTCAGCCTCAACGTGAAGTATCAAGTCCCTCTTTACCACCGTTAGAACCGCCTTCCACGGCCTTGCCTCCCCCGAAAAACAATATCGCACATATTACACCACAAGGGATTTTAACCACAATATAAACCAACATTTAAATGTGTAGTACCGACGGGTTAAACGGGGGTCGACCCCGTAAAAATCAAAGTCCTTTCCGACGGATCAGGAACGGTCACCCGTGGCCCTGTCTGCCAAATACTGAAACCACTCCGAAAGTCTGAATACAAAGGAACAAAGCCAAAACAAAAGTTGGCAGTACTTTCCAGACTGCCGAAGCCAGCTCTCAGGCACGTTCCATTACTCAACCCGCCAATGGTTCCGTTTCAAGTTGGATACTGCATGGCCCGATTCTCCAGCCCAAATCGCGGGGTGTTGCGTTCTGAATATGTGAGTATACGGAACGCCAGACCCATACTGATTGGCGATCCTGTACCGGCATATCAGACAGGACACTTTCAAGAATAACTTTCTTAACCACTGTCGGCTGTGACAAGTCCAGAGAAAAAACCCGCAGTGTGTTAACTAAGGCAAGTACAATCTTAGATGGTGTACTACTGTGGGGCTTTGAAAACAGGCAAGGCATCCATATATGTACATGTAAACCACCCCAGAAACGAAAACAAGTACGAATATGACAAACTATCGTTTACTGCAATAAACAGTTGCTTCAACAACATATGACTGAACTTTGCTTGTAGATGCACAACACCCAGACCCACATTGCTCAAATTCTGATAAAACACCGCCATATTTACTAATTCAGTCTTCCCAGACCACAAAAAGGAAAAACATTGCCCTCCCACTAAGCCACACCAATACACGTTTGGGAATTGCATAAGCAGTGCCCGGGTACCACAAGAGAGGTGCAATTAAATGAGTAATAACGGTCACCTTCCCCAATAGGGACAACCAACGGGGGCGAAACGTATGAAGTCTGTCCTCGAAGATGTTGATCTTTTCCTTCCTTTTGACTGACGTCATTAGGGGAACCGAAACAAATTCAGCACTACCATTTTACAAATATATGAACCCCACAATGTTTCGCATTCTCTCAAGACTTCAAAGAAAGCAAATTCAGAGTAATACATCTATTCCCTGTGGGAAGGTCCTTTTGTAGCAAAAATAGGTGAAATTTGACAATGTATTAACTCCTTTACCTCCAAAACGGGCCTTTTCGAAAAAAAATCGTAACATCTAAAGTCTTTAGGCAATAGCTAGCAACACATTCTATACAGGGAGGGAAGCACAATTTAGCAATATCGCCCCTACATTAGTACATTTTACATTTTAGACCAGGTTGAATATTTTGCTCATCCAAATTCAACTTGGGGAATCATGCTACGCAGGGCGGGTGAGTACAGCAGTGTTCTTTATTTTATATTTATGATAATTATAATCGATTATTTGCCAACAAATCTTGTTTTATTGGCATAAAAATAGTCAATAACTAAAAAAGAGTACGTTTTAGATTTAGTGAATGTCCAATTAGCCCAATTGTCATTTAAAAAGGCAGTTAAAATAATCTGAGAATAGGTTAGGCTAACGATGTAGGGTACGGGAAAAAGATGAAATATTTTGAAAATGTTCACATATTTGGAATTGCGTATTCTGAGCTTTTCCTATTGTGGGGGTTGATTTGGCAGTCTATATATGTGACGGAGCGTTTAAACTACTACATAATGAGTGATTTAAAACAAATTACAAAATAAGGAATAATTTATGTAGGTTATTTTTTCGATGATAGGTTTGAGAAGGTGGTGGGGTAGGTAGTCATAAGTGGCTATTTTGCTTTTTTGGTTCACTTTTCTGAACACCCCCATTCAATACCAACATATCGATGTGTAGGTTGTATGGATGAAAATGCTTCAATTTTGAGCCATCATTGTTTTAAAATATTTCCATTTACAGTAGGTCTCAAATTTCTTGATTGGTGCTCAACGTTAAATCACGTGAGTATGGATATTAAAGGGGCAAGATACGTTTGATAATATCAGTCACGTTAATTGCAACAGGTCTCACGCTGACTGACATCATATATATATTTCACTTTCATGATTAGTTACTCTCTCATGATGCAAGCTTGGACACTCTCTGTACAAGAAAGACCTTCGTTTCGTAACTTGAAGGATAAGCTTGAGTGCATCATGTCAGAACAACGAGTAAGTACATACTCGTACATCTCTTTCGGAAATTATTTCTTTATTTTACCTCACCTTAGTGTATTTCGTTGTATATCATCAAACTTACAATTCAGTAGTACAAGTCGAGCACATACAACTTTCGACATGATATCTTAAACCACATTTTAAGTTAGAAATGTAAATTCTTAGTCCATGCTCAACATTAATCTAGTTTACAGTTATGGTGATTTCTTTTGCAATAATTTCTCTAACTCTAACATTCTCTAACAATAGGAGAGCGAAGACTGGATCATGGTTACAGCCAATCAAGACAAACCTTACTTCTTATTGGAAGAATTTAGCGAGGAAAATGATTATGCAGAATCTTCAAAATTACATTGTTAAATATTGTCAAAGACAAAACTATATATAGAGCGAATACAGTCCTGTACTAATTAGCATACAATATATACAGATCACCGAAGAGTATAATGAGTAACATGTTAACCAAATTGAAACAATGTAAATCGTTAATGATTGTCAAGTTACGGGTGGCAAATAACTGTGTATGCTTTTTTTCCTTCTATCGATCTCACTTTATGTTTTGCTTTTCTAACTATATGATTGTCAACTGTTTAGCATAATTTACTTATATTATATAGATGCACTTACACTTTCCATGATACTTAGTGTTTTATGGATATATAGCATATGTTATAGGTTTGATGAATGTAAAAATAAACTATTCTGGCATAAATACGCACTGCAATATAACATTGTATGACCGGTAAGGATTATTGTGTCTCCACCATTGAATATAATCAGAAGCGTTGTAATATGACTTATGTGGTGTAGATCCACCGTAATTATTGGATGTCCAGAACATATTGCGGGTTATGGGGAAAAGCATGCCATGTTTCTGAAAAAAGTCTCTCATTTGATTGAAATGTTCAAATTTGTCGGGATAATCATATATTGTGGTGGGTAAAAAGGTTAGCATCCCTACAGTCGTTTCCGTTTCATATGATTATAAAGTGGAGTTATGTGTAACAATCGGTATGGTTAATACACTTATAGAATAAGGTACAATCATGAAATTCTAAAATAATCACACAAACAAACCTTAACCCCGCGAAAAAACAATGAAACATGCTTCGTGGTTCGACATTTTCATTGAAATACGTTGTGCAATTCTAGAATCATCAGTCAGTTAGAAGATCAGTTAGATGGTGCTCTATGTGCACATTTGAATGCATTACAGCTAGTGAGAAATACTTTCAACGTTAAGAAAAATTGACTATTTCAGATGTGTCAATATGTATTATTTGTTACAGTATATAATGCATTACTAAAATTAATTATTCATGATTTAACCATTTGTTAACTTATTACGCTAGCAGGAAGAATTATTCACTTTTGTCAATAATCGATTTTTGGCACAATAGTATCATTACTATTTAGTTATAATTTCTACACTAAATACGTAACGAAAGAGAAATACGTAACGTATTTGAAATTAGACTCGCTTACTTACATTTAGCAAATAAAGTACAACGGATGTTAAAAGCATGTTCATTTTATATATTTCATTCTCATAAATTACGGATATCTGGATTTTGTTTATACAATACATTATAAAACAAAATGTATATAGCGCTCTAATCTGTCAAAGACTTGCTCTAAAGCCCTTTACAAAAAAAGGAACCTAAAATGCAGTCTGATATAAGTATGATTTAATCTTTCCCCTGAAAGTAGAAACATACTTAATTTCTCTGATATCTTGGGGTAGGGAGTTCCACAGTTTTGCAGTCGAAACACTAAACCACGGTCACTTCAAGTAGGGATGTATTGGATGATCGAATATTGCGTCTAGGATGATACTCGTTAACCAAATCTGTAATGTACACTGGAGCCAAATTATGAAGTGACATGTATGTGAGGACCAATATTTTGAATTGAATACTATTCTTAACTGGTAACCAGTGTAGGTATTTAAGAATTGGAGTGATGTGATAATGTCGTTTGGTTCTAGTAATCAAGCGGGCTGCGATGTTTTGCACACGCTGGAGACGACAGAGGAACGATTGTGGGACAGAGTGTAAACGGGAATTACAGTAATATAATCGAGAGGTTACAATTGCATGCACTAGTAATTTGCAGGCGTCCTCATTAATATAATTACGTATGCGACCAACGCTCCTAATGGAGAAATAGCAAACCCTACAAATATAGTTTATCTGCCTTTTCATAGTAAGATTATGGTCAAATATGACTCCTAAATTCCTGACACATTCAACGGGTTCAACAATAGCATCGCTAATATTTAAAGGGAAGGTATTCATCACCAACGGGTATATGTTTAGATGAGAAAAGAATAAACTCTGTTTTGTCACGGTTTAGTTTTAACATATTGTTTCACAACCACGTGTCAAGTTCACATACACAAGCCTCAATGGGTCTGTATTAGTGCGAACAATGGAACATGTAGATATTGTGGTGTAAACAATGATAACGCAGTTCATGACTACATATGATGTCGCCAACGGGCCTAGTGTATGTGCAGTATATTTTAGGTCAAAGACCCTTGCGGAACACCAAAAGCAATTTCTTTTACTGGCGAAATGGAATTACCGATTACCACGGAGTGACACCTGTCCTCAAGATATGACTGTACCTAGCCCAATTCATCAGATGTTATACCCATGTACTGTTTTGTTTGATTGTGTTATAGAATCAAACAAATTAGTGTACATAAATATACATTGAGACACACATTAAAGAGAATAAGCATGTATATATACTTAAGCCAGATGAAAAACATAAATGAAAGGAAGAGAATATACTAATATGGTTGAGGGGATACCACATAGGCTATATCCAGATTATAATTGGACCCCTTACAAAAGGACATTGATATACAAAACAAAAAAGTAATAAAAAGGAAAGAAACATTTCTCTGTATACTTAGATAACATGGACGTATTTGAATTGCAATAAAATGAAATTCAGAGTAACACAATAATTAATATAAGTTGTAATAAAGTTCCAGAGAAAAGAGTGTATGGATATAAAACAGTGGCATATTGAATCCTCGTTGACTTTAATCAAATAACATTATGTTAATCTTGGACAAATGGATTCGAGTTCAACATCGACCATATCTTCAGCGAGTACCTACAAAGCAAATAATGAAATACGCCAAGATATATATTTTAGTAATGAATTAATGTATTTAAAAGGTTTACAGACACATTGATCTACGTTGACCTCTACACAACAAAGCGATATGGTCATTATAGTCCCTGAGACATACATAATCGATATTTATGTCGTCTGCTATGCAGATGACTTATTACTTGCTAGTTTTACTAAATCTGGCCTCCAAAAGTTAATTACTATGATTATGCAAAATAATATATCCCATCTCGTGGTCTTCGTTTCAATCCAAGCAAACTACATGTTATCTTGACCTCCACAAAGGACAATACGTTTTTGTGCTCACCAAAGAAACCTCACATAACAAGCTATCAAGTATGTCAAATATTTACTTGTATACTAAAGTTGTTTACAATATGTACAGACTTGAACCCCTGTTGACCTCAGATGTTCATATACCTCCAACAAAAATATATGGTTCTTATACTCCCCAGGACATACACATACCAGGCAAAACGTTTGACCAAC
>WXZC020000623.1:0-11369 GCA_011317855.2 Paelopatides confundens
ATCTTTTGGAGAATTTTCTTATTAGGAGTCTAATATTAAATTATCTAAAAAATATAAGTAAGTCAATATTCAAAATTATATTTGAACTTTTTGAGTATTTAAAGGTGTTTCTTTCACGTATACGGTGATTTTATTTGTATTAATGCATTTTCAGATGGCTATAATGGGTCAAACCCGAGATGTTCTTCAGCTCTAAAATACGTTCTGTGTACGGTGGATTACGTATTAGAGTGTGGCATGTCTTCGTTTTAGCTCAATAATATTGAATTGTCCAGAAAGGTATAAGTAAACAAAAATTCAAATTTCTATATTACTATTTGAATACCTAAAAGTGTTTTCTTTCCGAATATAGTCATTTTATTCTTGTTTATGCCTTTTAAGACGGATACAATGACTCAAATCCGTGACGTCACCTTAGCTCCAATATACGTGCTGTGCATACAAATTTTGCGTGTTACATTGTTTAATCATTTGGAGAATTTTCTTATTAGGAGTCTAATATTAAATTATCTAAAAAATATATACAATTAAACATTCAAAATTATATGTGAAGTTTTGAGTATTTAAAGGTGTTTCTTTCCCGTATACGATGACTTATCCTTATTTCTGCATTTTAAGATGGTAATAATGGGTCAAATCTAAGATGTTCGTCAGCTCTACAATACGTTCTGTGTATGGTGTTGTGCGTATTACCGTGTGGCATGTCTTCGATCTAGCTCACTAATATTTAATTGTCGAAAAAGATATAAGAAACAAATATTCAAATTTCTATATTACTATTTGAATACCTAAATGTGTTTGCTTTCCACATATGGTCATTTTATTCTTATTTATGTATTTTAAGAAGGCTAAAATAACTCAAATCCGTGACGTCCCTTCAACTCCAATATACGTGCTGTGCATACGAATTTTGCGTGATACATTGTTGAATCTTTTGGATAATTTTCTTATTAGGAGTCAAATATTTAATTATCTAAAAAATATAAGTAAATCAATATTAAAAATGTTATTTGAACTTTTTGAGTATTTAAAGGTGTTTTCTTCGGGTATACGGTGACTTTATTCTTAGTTATGCATTTTCAGATGGCTATAATGGGTCAAATCCAAGATGTTTTTCAGCTCTAAAATACGTTCTATGAATGGTGTTTTACGTATTAGCGTGTGGCATGTCGTCGTTTTAGCTCAATAATATTGAATTGTCGAAAAAGGTATAAAAAATAAATATTCAAATTTCTATATTACTATTTGAATACCTAAAACTGATTTCTTTCCGAATATAGTGATTTTATTCTTGTTTATGCCTTTTAAGACGAATAGAATGACTCAAATCCGTGATATCACTTCAGCTCCAATATACGTGCTGTACATAATGATTTTGCCTGTTACATTGTTTAATCTTTTGAAGAATTTTCTTATTAGGAGTCTAATATTAAATTATCTAAAAAATATAAGCAAGTAAACATTCAAAATTATATTTGAAGTTTTGAGTAGTTAAAGGTGTTTCTTTCTCGTATACGATGACTTATTCTTATTTCTGTATTTTCAGATGGTAATAATGGGTCAAATCCGAGATGTTCGTCAGCTCTACAATACGTTCTGTGTATGGTATTTTACGTAGTAGCGTGTGGCATGTCTTCGTTTTAGCTCAATAATATTGAATAGTCTGAAAAGGATATAATAAAACATATATTACAATTTCTATATTACTATTTGAATACATACAAGGGTTTTCTTTCCATATATGGTCATTTTATTCTTTTTTATGCCTTTTAATAAGGCTAAAATAACTCAAATCCGTGACGCCACTTCTGCTCCAATATACGTGCTGTGCATACAAATTGTGCGTGTTACATTGTTTAATCTTTTGGAGAATTTTCTTATTAGGGGTCTAATATTAACTTATCTACAAAATATAAGCAAGTCAATATCCAAAATTATATTTGAAGTTTTGAGTATTTAAGATATTTCATTCCCGTATACGGTGACTTTATTCTTAGTTATGCATTTTCAGATGGCTATAATGGGTCAAATCCAAGATGTTTTTCAGCTCTAAAATACGTTCTATGAATGGTGTTTTACGTATTAGCGTGTGGCATGTCGTCGTTTTAGCTCAATAATATTGAATTGTCGAAAAAGGTATAAAAAATAAATATTCAAATTTCTATATTACTATTTGAATACCTAAAACTGATTTCTTTCCGAATATAGTGATTTTATTCTTATTACTATATATTACTATTTGAATACCTAAAAGTGTTTTCTTTCCGAATATGGTTATTTTATTCTTGTTTATGCCTTTTAAAAAGGCTAAAATAACTAAAATAAATGACGTCACTTCAGCTCCAATATACGTGCTGTGCATACAAATGTTGCGTGTTACATTGTTTAATCTTTTGGAGAATTTTCTTATTAGGAGTCTAATATTAAATTATCTAAAAAATATAATATAAGTAAGTCAATATTCCAAATTCTATTTGAAGTTTTGAGTATTTAAAGGTGTTTACTTCCCATATACGGTGACTTTATTCTTATTTACGCATTTTCAGATGGTAATAATGGGTCAAATCCAAGGCTAAATAACTCAAATCCGTGATGTCACTTCAGTTCCAATGATATAAGTCAAAACATATTCGAAACTATATTTGAATTGTTGAATATTTAAAGGTGTTTCCTTCCCATATACGGTTATTTTTTCTTTGTTATTATGCATTTTCGGATAGCTAAATGTAATCAAATCCCTGCATGTGTATAGAAGTTTTATCAGAGTGTTGAATATTTTCGTTTTAACTCATTCAAATTCAGAAAACAAATATTGAAATGTCTGTACTGCTGTTTGAACCGTAGTGTTTCTTTCCAGATATATAGTTCTGTATTATTGAATCATATACAAATATATAGGCTAAGTAAATACATAGCCTATTTAAATTCACTATTTAGTTTTCGTTAAAATTACTCAAATCCGTGAAATAGTTTCAACTGCAGAATACTTTCTGTGATACGACTGGTTACCTGTCAGTAGTTTGTGGAATCTTTGAAATTTTTCGTAATAGCTCTCAATAATACCGAGTTATTTGCTTAATTATCAGGGACCGGAAGGCGGCATTTTTGGCTGAGCCGGAAAATATGACAAATAAATAAATATTCGTATTTCCTAGGCGAGCATTGTCTAATATTAAAGTGATGCGTCAAACAAAAAACTGAAAAAATATCAACAGAACATGATTTTAGTTTATAGATTTCTAACAGGGAGTATTTAAAACGTCTCTTCTAAATAAAAATGTGCCATATGTGTTTTCTTTCTTTTCTAAATAGTTGTAATAACTTTGAAATGTTGAACTATAGCAACATTGATGAATACAACACTCCCTCAAATCACAGGACTTCCCTGTATCTCATCGGGCCTTCTCCCTGGACAACTACACACACCGACCAGCTGTGTGTATACGCGATCGCCTATAAGGACGCCATTGTCGTTCAAATAAAAATCATGCGCCCCCCCGTTTGAATTGGCTATACGAATCAGATTATGGCGAAATTAATTAATTAACGGGGTATTACGAGTTTGATTAAAACCCGACTACACATTTAAAAATGATCTCTTTCAACATTGACAAGTAGTTTTCAATCAAAGTATTTCTTTCCAAAATTTGTAAACTTCTCGCAAATAATTAGGCCAACGGAAATAACAACAATAGCAAACCGTTTTTTTTTACACAAATTGCCTTTCGATTAAAAATGTTACTGAACTAACGAACTCGTCAATATTAACCAATCAGAGGTGCAACCAGGAAACGGTGCATGCGTTTGATAAACATTTTCGACTCTTTGAAGACAACAGTAACAATCTGTATACCACTATTTGTTATTGTTTACTTTCACTTTGCCCTTATTCTTTGTAAAAAAATGTAATTGGAAACTGTCAATACTGAAAGCAAGGGTTTGATATTTTACAATTCGTATCGGTAAGTGAATACATATAATCAAACATTTAATGCCCTTTAACGTTTTCAAGGTTTCCTTTCGTATATTGTGAAATTTACCGTATGTTATTCATTTACAAACAAATCTGTATACCACTATTTGTTATTGTTTACTTTCACTTTGCCCTTATTCTTTGCCAAGTACATCATCATTGTAAACAAATGTGATTGGAAACTGACAATACTGAAAGCAAGGGTTTGATATTTTACAATTCCTATCGGTAAGTGAATACATATAATCAAACTTTTAATGCCCTTTAAAGTATTCAAGGTTTCCTTCCGTATATTCATTTACTATTATGAAAATTTATCACAATTAACTGTTGTATTAAATTAGAGGGGGTACTCTGATATTTGATAACGCATTCAAATAGAGTGATATACCTTCACATGTTCAACTTAGTATAATGTGTACGTTCAGCGGTCTCCGTAACATAGAACGTATTTCAGAGCTGAAGCTTCCCTGTACTATTTCCGTACATAGCCCGTATTTAGGAGGTAGCCGGACAAGGGCCTCCCACAGTAATCCCCGTACATCGTACGTATTATGGAGGTCATTAAATCACCGTAACGATGTGTTACATATACACCAGGGATGTATCCTATGTAAGCGATGTAACCCCAGCTCCACATGGCAGTATCCCTAGAGTATATTAGTACTTGTTATATAACCAGGAGATGTAATTGATTATTTACGCAGTCTATTTGATTACAGTACAAAATATTTTGTTAAGAAATGAATCACCAACAAATATTTAGGCTACCACAAAATCATGAAAAATACATTTTTGTAAAATTGTAAATCATTTACAATTTTACAAAAATTAATTTGTCAACTCATGATTTGATGATTATGAATAGGCTAAGCTACTGTAGTGTAAGATGGGCATTACTATTCAGTAGTGGTTACATAGTTACAGTGTTTACATAGACTACATCCCAGATATACTTACGCCTTTACGGTACGTGGTTTAATGACCTCCATAATACGCATATAATATAGTATAGTATAGTATAGTATAGAAAATAAGGATCAGAAAGGAAAATGTCCTCAAAAACGATCCTGGACCACAAACACCCTAAGTTCTACCACTAGAAGAAAAATAAGCGTCTATTCACTTCTTGAAGGCATTCACACTCCTAGCATACACCAAATAATTCGGCAAATCATTCCACCCATCCACCACTCTTTGAGAAAAGAAGTACTTTCTAACATCTAACCTAGAAAAATCATTGTTTAATTTAAGGCCATGACGGCTGGTATGAGTATTGCACGAAAAGGTGAAAAAAAATCATAAAAAGACAGCATATCAAAACCATGCACAATTTTAAAGACCTGTAAAAGATCACCACGAAGACGTCTACGTTCCAATGAAGTAAGCTTCATATGCACCAGACGCTGCTCATAAGATAGGGAACTAATATAACTAATTCATTTTGTTTCTCTCCTCTGAACGTTCTCAAGAATAATCCTATCCCTAACCAGATACGGATTCCATGCCTGGACAGCATACTCCAGATGAGGCCTCACCATCTGTTTGTACAACCTAAGAACAACATCATTATGAAGAAACTTAAAATTTCGCTTGATCAATGAACCCTAAAATCCAATTTGCCCTCCTAGCAGATTCGATACACTGTTTAGAAGGTTTCAGCGATGAATCTAAATAAATACCGAGGTATTTTTCCAGCTGAACTACATCCAAAATTCTACCATTAATGCTATAACCATTCTTCAAATTACCATTACCTAAATGCACGACCTTACACTTGTCAACGTTGAATAACATACCTCAAAGCCTCGACCAGATAACAATATTATCCAGATCAGCCTGAAAATCAACATCATCAGACACTGAACAAACTTCTATATAAACCTTGGTATCATCTGCAAACTTTTTAATCTTAGAAACACTACTAACAGAATCGTCAAAATCGTTAATATGAGCAATAAACAACAATATACCAAATACCGGGCCCTGAGGGACACCACTGGTAACACCTATCCAAGGAGAAACGGATCCATAAACAACCACTCTTTGCTTTCTACCTCCTAACCAGTTACCAATCCACTTTAACAAACAACCATTGATGCCCAAACTTTCCAATTTTACCAATAACCTATTATGAGGAATCTTATCAAACACCTTCTGAGAATCCAACAATACCACATCAACATGATTACCTGCATCCACATAACTAGTAACATCCTCCAGATACTCAAGAATATTAGTTAGACATGATCTATTTATTGTAAAACGATGATCTGTACTGTTGATCAACGAATGATCATCCAGAAACTATACAAGTGAATATTTAATAATATACTCCATAATCTTGCACACAACACTAGTAAGACTCACGGGTCTATAATTACCAGAAAAACTACGATCACCCTTCTTGAAAATGGGGGTAACATTTGCATGTTTCCAATAACCAGGAACCACACCCTCATTACCGTTGAAAAAATCAGTGAGCGGACCAGCAAAGACACTAGAAAAAGTCTTTAACAGAAATGGATGCACCTTATCGGGACCAGCTGCATTAAATTGACCAAGACAGCTCAACTTCCTTTCAACAACACCAATTGTGAAAACTACAAAACGTACAAATTAACACCAGATAAATTAACATCATCTTGCATCATGCTGTGGAAATGGGTATAAAATCAAGAATATCTTAAAAATGGATACAATCATTTTCAACATTTTACACAATTAGTTATTTTATTATTTTGTCAATGCTTAAAATACAGCACAGTTTATGTATTGATGAAGTAATGTTGTGTTTTCAGAGCTAGTACTATGCCTTTGCCAATACCAACATTGTTAGTACTAGTAGTGATCTAGTGCAAATGGTATAAGCATATAGTGTGTTAGGCTAGTTTTTGAGAAATGTATTGCAAAGTCCTTGAAAAATAAATTACCCCAAAATTGAGTCAAGATATTATCTAAAATGATCCATTTGTACTCCTATTTAATCAAACGATTGCTGATTTATTTCATACTAACGGCCGCAATCGTAAAAGTGCAGACATAATACATGAAAGCGCATTTTAACCATGCCACGTGTTAAATCCAAACCTACCTTGAGCACTATGCATTACTAGATGTCACACATTACCAATTTATATCACCTATCTATACTTACCATGGTCAGCATCTAAATTGCATGATTCCCCGAATCTTATCTCAAATGGAGATACCTTTAGTGATAATTTATGCAGCTGGTGTCACTGACCACAGTGGCCCATGCGCAGTCATGACTCATTCAAATTCCTCCAAAAATTGCGTATAGATGTGGTTTTCAATTGCTAGTCTCATACACTGTGAACAACTTGGTTTTTTTTACAAGATTTTTACTTTTTAGTCGGAATCCTACAAAGTTATATACCTTCATGTGTGCCGCTCTTGCTTTATAGCGGCATCCTGCGAGTCTTGCCTAGGTTTCACGGTATCGCAATGGCTCAACATTGCTGCTTGGCCCAGCCCGAGCCAGGCGCGCAGCAGGTTAGCGAGATTCCACTCCCATTGAGGGATCTCAGAGGCCGGTGTTCGACTATGCAGCCGACTCCGGCAGTGCAGGGAAGGACCCGAATCGAGGCCATGGGCCTAAGGCGAAGGGCAAAACGCGCTCCTCAAAGAGAGTGGCAGCGAGAGCATCCACAGTTTGTGAAGGGGATTCTGCTCAGCTAGCGGAACCCGAAGGTGGGCTTCAAGCACCTTCGGGCCCTGTAGCGGTTCTCGAGGAATCATGGGCCGTCCTCGCACAGAAGCAGGATGCTCAGAGTTTGATCTGTAAAGCGAAGTGGCTCTGAACCTCCTGGTGGCGGTCCCAGCGCGGGACCGAACACCGAAAATGCTCTCGCGGGTTCACAACCGGCTCCCATGGGAACCGGAGCGACGTAAGTTATCCGGACGGGTGTGCTCACGCTGCGGCTGCTTTCGGGGAATCCAGGGGAGCGTCGTAACGTTGGAGCACAGCCCCCCTACTGGGGGGGGGGGAGCGGCTTTGCTCCATACTCGGCGTGCCCAGGATACCACCGCCCACTCTCTCCCTCCACTGGCTTCCGCATGGGTCTTCTTTTTCCTTCCCCAGCCAGGCGGACCTGTCGGGCCCATTCGACACCTCCGAGGAAGTCGATGAGGAACTCAGGACCTTGTAGACCGTCGCAGAAATATGAATTTCCAGGCTCGCTACGAGGTTCCACAGGACAAGCCTCTTCAGCACTCAGGCTCACGCCTCAGTTCGTCCCAACAATGAAGTGGCAGGGGAAGGCACACCGACATGGATCCCTGTTGACGCAGAGTGCGCCTTCAGGGTCCATGCCCTCGCGGCCAGGAGGGTTTGAGGGCGGAAGAGACTGAAGACCTTTGCAGGAGCTTGGTGCGGGTGGTGACCGAAGGGTACTCGCTCGAGTTCACTTGGTTTGTTTTACAAGATTTTTACTTTTTAGTCGGAATCCTACACAGTTATATACTGATGCCCAAACTTTCCAATTTTACCAATAACCTATTATGAGGAATCTTATCAAACACCTTCTGAGAATCCAACAATACCACATCAACATGATTACCTGCATCCACATAACTAGTAACATCCTCCAGATACTCAAGAATATTAGTTAGACATGATCTATTTATTGTAAAACGATGATCTGTACTGTTGATCAACGAATGATCATCCAGAAACTATACAAGTGAATATTTAATAATATACTCCATAATCTTGCACACAACACTAGTAAGACTCACGGGTCTATAATTACCAGAAAAACTACGATCACCCTTCTTGAAAATGGGGGTAACATTTGCATGTTTCCAATAACCAGGAACCACACCCTCATTACCGTTGAAAAAATCAGTGAGCGGACCAGCAAAGACACTAGAAAAAGTCTTTAACAGAAATGGATGCACCTTATCGGGACCAGCTGCATTAAATTGACCAAGACAGCTCAACTTCCTTTCAACAACACCAATTGTGAAAACTACAAAACGTACAAATTAACACCAGATAAATTAACATCATCTTGCATCATGCTGTGGAAATGGGTATAAAATCAAGAATATCTTAAAAATGGATACAATCATTTTCAACATTTTACACAATTAGTTATTTTATTATTTTGTCAATGCTTAAAATACAGCACAGTTTATGTATTGATGAAGTAATGTTGTGTTTTCAGAGCTAGTACTATGCCTTTGCCAATACCAACATTGTTAGTACTAGTAGTGATCTAGTGCAAATGGTATAAGCATATAGTGTGTTAGGCTAGTTTTTGAGAAATGTATTGCAAAGTCCTTGAAAAATAAATTACCCCAAAATTGAGTCAAGATATTATCTAAAATGATCCATTTGTACTCCTATTTAATCAAACGATTGCTGATTTATTTCATACTAACGGCCGCAATCGTAAAAGTGCAGACATAATACATGAAAGCGCATTTTAACCATGCCACGTGTTAAATCCAAACCTACCTTGAGCACTATGCATTACTAGATGTCACACATTACCAATTTATATCACCTATCTATACTTACCATGGTCAGCATCTAAATTGCATGATTCCCCGAATCTTATCTCAAATGGAGATACCTTTAGTGATAATTTATGCAGCTGGTGTCACTGACCACAGTGGCCCATGCGCAGTCATGACTCATTCAAATTCCTCCAAAAATTGCGTATAGATATTGCCCATGGTAAGTATAGAGGCTTGTAAATACCCAAACCAGTAAGTTTTGTGGAATTCAGGAGTTCCTCAGTCACGGTTATTATGGTGGTCTGCTGTATATATTTTATTCTCTATGGTTGTCAGATTGCATGTGGTAGTGGATTCACTGTGGATGTTTGGATGGCTTAATGTGATACTACATGACTGTAGCGCGATGTGGGAAATGGTTGGATCTTATGAGAACAAATCTGAAACCCCTTTGACCTTTAGAAAGAAAAAAAAACAAAACTTCCAAGCAATGAAATATGTTGCAGGAATTTATTGTTGATTTCCTATTTAACGGGCCATTTTATTGTTTGCAGTAAGAAGATACACTATTTGTGAACATGAGAACATTCCTCTCACCTTTGTAGATTTGACATTAAAGGTCTGGCTTTTGTAGTCTCTAGAGATTATTGAAGGAGACAATAAGTGTACATAGGAGACATCTCCAACATGAAATCTCTTAGTGAATAAAGGATACATAACCTTATTGCAACAGATGGTGGATATATTAATCTCAGCTCTATAACATTAATAATATACCATTTGTAATCTTGCATGCAGTACATCATTATACTGGGCTCAGTATTTTCTTATACCTTGACGTTTTATGACATCGTTTGAACTCCCTGTCTATTCAAAGTATAGCTGTGTGTTTTGTTAAATTGTTTCTAACATAACATAACCAACATCAATTCCACTCACTTTAACTACTGTAATGTTGGGTACGAATAATATGAAATATTTATGTGCATCCCAAAAGATGGAATTAGGTGGTATTAACTAGTTGCTATGATAATCATATCCCCCTCCCCCTCCCTCCCCCCAGGAAAAATATCACAGCAGCCATTGGTAACATTCATGTAAGTTAAATGCAGGGCAGGAAACATGTATATGGAAGTGTTACTATATGGTCCCAACTCCCACTTCATAATAGGCGGTCCGGAACAATTCAATCTTGTCCGCATAAATATCCGGGGAACACGGGAAAACAAGTTTTCAAATCGATGAATATGTTCCGATAAAGTGGAAGGCTAAAGCCAAACCAAACCAATTCTTCAACCAAAACACCATGTCTTCGAGTAGGGCCGAACACACGCCGATCTAACAATACGGTTACCAAGCAACTGTCAATCAATGCCCAATATATAGTTTATACATTACTGACGTCACAATGCCTGGTTACCACCTACGGAATAGAAGCTTAGAGGACACAAACAAAACACTATCACGTAGGCCAAAATGTTAGTTGTTACAATCATGACAGAGTTTTCATTATATTACAAAATTACCCATTTTGAGAAATGTTGGTGATAATAACAGTAACTTCTGCGATAATTTTCACATTGCTGCCGAGTTCACGACTCCACTGTAGGCTAGACTTAGTATTGCAAGTGTACATACAAAAGTACACGTACACATATGTGCGCGCACAGAAAGTGTCAACTTTCAAGTTGTCCTCCAAGCTGTTAGGCGGTAACCATGGGATGACGTATATTGCATAACCTCTTTTATTATTCTGAGCACGGCAATACATGTAATAATGCGGTACATCAATTTTGATCTAAATATAAATTCCCCTTGTTGATTTTCTTTGATTTGCGAGATCCACTCTGAATAAATTGACCCTCCAAATAAATTAATGGGGCATTATGAGTTTGATATAGTTAGTTGT
>WXZC020000624.1:0-11367 GCA_011317855.2 Paelopatides confundens
TGGGGAGATGGGAAGGGGGTAAAAGGACGTAATGAGGAAGGAGGAATAAACAGACGTAGGGAGCTGTGGGAATGAAGGGAAGGCAGGGAGAGAATGAAGACTGGAGTGAGGAAGAGAGGATGGAGGGATGGGAGGATAGTGGGAATGAGGAAGATGGAGGGGATGCAATGTAGTAGAGGAACTGAAGAGAGAGTGTGGGATGAAGGGAGAGAGGGAATGGAGTGAAAGAATGGAGGGGAGCATGGGATTGAAGTAATGAGTTGTTTGGAGAGAACTAGGAATGGAATGGATAAGGAAGTTACAAAACTGAAGTAACAATGAAATCTCACAATCTTACAAACCTCTAAATTTAAGTTTGGAAAAGTTTGCTTACCAACTTAAAATTATGCTTTCCAAATTATAGAAACTGACTTGTTGGTATACAGATCCAACCAAAATTCTTATCAGTTGTTTTTGTCAAATTCCATCCCTGTCCTACAGTATCGGATGGATTTTTACAAATTGTTTAGAATTTTTGTTGGGTAGTTGTTCATTTGGGGTATTCAGGAATATGATGACAAGAGTTGCCATGGGGCAAGTTGGTTCCATTGTTAGCACACATGCCCTTGCTAATTGCCACAAATGCTCAAATTATTTTCAAGTAGTAGTCCATTTTTTGGTGTTCAAGAATGAAGGGCGGGCCCTTTGAGCCCATTGTTAGAAAACATGGATTTTGGAAATGTTGCTCAAATTATTGACAAGTAGTGGTCCTTTTGGAGTATTCTGGAACACCACAGCCATTTTGGTCCACCATTAGAGACATGAAAAATGTAACCTACTCGTACAGACTTGCATGGATTTTTGCAAATGTTGCTCAAATTATTGTCAAGTAGTGGTCCATTTAGGGTGTTTGGAAATATAGGGCCATTTATTAAAAATCATTCAAAATGCTGCTACCATGGTCTTGCATGGATTTTTGCAACAAATGCTCAAATTATTGTCAAGAAGTGCTTAATTTTTGGTTACTTAGGAATGAAGGGCCATTTGGACCCATTGATCAATAACATTCAAAATGTTGCTCATATGGTCTTGCATGGGCCATTTAGGGTGTTCAGGAGTTAAAGGTCATTTGTGCCTATTGTTAGAAAATATTCCAAAAATGCTGCTCATATGGTCTTGCATGAATTTTTGCACCAAATTCTCAAAGTATTGTCAAGTAGTGGTTCAATTTGGGGATGTTTGGGATTTAAAGGCTATTTGGGCCCATTGTTAGAAAACATGCAAAATACTGTTTCTATGATCTTGCATATGAAAGCATAATAGTCTTTATAAATGAGTCTTTAGAGTGTATACATATTTCAGGTCACAAATCAACTATATTATATTCATAGTTGATGACACCTATGGTATGAGCATCTGTACCATTGGTGATTTGGTTTTGTTGGTTGGGGGATTTGTGGTACCAATGTATATGGGTATATCTTGTTATATGGTTATATGATATATGGATCCTCATACAATGTGCTAAATGATGTAAAAAGTCCACCATCTTCCCCCTTACTCTGCTTCATGATTGAGATTTAACAAAATTGTACTGAAAATAGAATATGCATCTCTCTACAAATAGTTGTTGTTAGGTCTAAACAAAAATATATTGGAACAAAAATCATTTACTAATACACCATTAAAAATATTTTAAACTTGTAGATATTCTGTTAATAAATGGTATCGTGTTATTAAATGTTGGAACCACATGACCTATAATATATGATATTATTGGAAATATCAAAAGTGATTTTTTCATGTCACTAATACTTAGTTTTCCATCTATAAATATATATCAGAACTGGTTTGGCAAGACATGGCTCACAGTGAGTATAAACTGATGCAAGCCTTTTATGTAATAGAAAAATGAGCAATTATAAACACAAAATATGAATGCCAATTCAGGTGGTCTAGACTTTAAAGAATATTATGACATAAATAAGGAGAGTTATATATCATAGTTGCATAGAACTCATCAACATATTTAACACTTTATTCTGGTGTTCTTTTACATAGCATTTTAAATTTGCTGGGACCATAGAAATTACATAGTTCTACATCAACAAATTAGTGCAAACAAGAGGATATTATTGCATATTAATCAATTGTATGTCAGAAATAATGAGGAATTGATACAGATATTTGACATTTTGTTTGTATGTTTGGAGAGAATGCTGAATTTCATGGTGAGCATCTGTTATGCTTGTATGGAAGAGTCGTGGATTGTGTTGGGAGATGGAGACATAGTTTGGTGTGATTAGACAAAGGCACATCTTGAACGGAGTTTTAATGTTTTAATGAACCCCAATGAAGTCAATAATATGATAATACTTCAACCTGATCATGTTTCTATACCTAGTTCAGTTTTCACGATATTTGACATTAAAATATAAAAATGTAATTTCCACAATGGGTAATCTACTGTTTTAGAATGATCAGAATTAGCAACATTAGTTTTAAGTTGCCAAATACCTTTATATCTAGCTTAGGTCAACAATTGGATGAGATGAATTGTATGTACTGATTTAAACAATGGTTGTTTTCATCTGTTTAACTAAATGAGGCCAGTCTTCACTAATAATATTGTTGTAAATGTAGATATTACATTGATGAGCACTCTTTATATATATTGCTAGACCAGTTTTCACTAATAATATTGTTGTAAATGTAGATATAACATCAATCTTCTTCTTCTTCTTCTTCTTCTTCGGTTTTACGGACGTAAAACCGAAGAAGAAGAATGTTGATGTTTAATGAACACTCTTTATTATTAGGCCAGTCTGCACTAATAATATTGTTGTAAATGTAGATATGTAGATATTACATTGATGAACACTCATTATTATTAGGCTAATATGCACTAATTATATTGTTATAAATGTTGTTATGTATATATTACATTGGTGAACACAAGGCCAGTCTGCACTATTAATAATGTTGTAAATGTAGATATAACATTAATGAACACTCTTTATATACACTTCTAGGCCAGTCTGCACTAATAATATTGTTGTAAATGTTGTTATGTAGATATAACATTATTCAGCACTCTTTATATACACTGCTAGGCCAGTCTGCACTAACAATAGTGTTGTAAATGTTGTTATGTAGATATGTAGATATTATATTGATGAGCACTCTTTATTATTAGGCCAGTCTGCACTAATAATATTGTTGCAAATGTTGTTATGTATATATTACATTGGTGAACACTCTTTATTATTAGGCCAGTCTGCACTAATAATATTGTTGTAAATGTCGTTATGTAGATATAACATTAATGAACACTCTTTATACTACTAGGCCAGTCTGCACTAATACTGTTGTTGTAAATGTTGTTATGTGGATATTACATTAATGAGCACTCTTTATATATATACTACTAGGCCAGTATGCACTAATAATATTGTTGTAAATGTTGTTATGCAGATATAACATTAATGGACACTCTTTATACTAGCTGCTAGGCCAGTCTGCACTAATAATATTGCTGTAGATGTTGTCATGTAGATATTACATTAATGAGCACCCTTTATATATACTGCTCGGCCAGTCTGCACTAATAATACTGTTGTAAATGTTGTTATATATATATAACATTAATGAATACTCTTTATATATACTGCTAGGCCAGTCTGCACTAATAATATTGTTGTAAATGTTGTTATGTAGATATTACATTAATGAACACTCTTTATATATATATATATACTGCTTCTTCACACAGCCTTCCATCCTGAAACTTCTTTGAGAGCAGTTGCAATGATTAACCACAATTGAGACTTATATAGATATTTTGGTGTTAGACTGGAAATTCTTCCCTGTTCCACATCATCTCATGTTGCATTGTCGAGCAAAGCTAACTTTACCACATTGTCTGCAATTGAAGATAACCGTTGGACGCAAAGCTCTTGTATACAGCAGTCATCATCCAAAAGGTAAGCATTATTGCAAAGAATACTCTAAGTCTGAGTGTCAGGGATCATGTGTCTGTATATGAAAGAGCAAACAGCTATTACGGGTAATAGGCTCATAATGGAGTAGTTTGCTGCTATGTAATGTAACAGTTTTTTAAATTACTTTGATAAAAACAATTTTTTTCATACTATCACTCTCATTGCTAAAATGAAGTGTTTTCTTCTATTTAAACTTGATATAAGTATATGAAAAAGAAAAGTACATTCATGTATTTAAATAGAAATAACTAAATATTCACTGTTTAAAATATCTCTCAGTTAAACAGATATCCTTGATTAACTTCGCTTACAATTTTCCTTTGATAGGCATCAAACTGAATTAGGAGACCAAAACCTGATACTTTGTATGAATTAAATGAAACCAATTGTACAATTGTGATTGAAAGCTTTCCTTTGGGAATATAATATGTTTTATGTGTATGCATACTGTAGACATAATTTGTCATGTAATGCTTAACTCATATAATTTGGATACTACTTGGGCTTAACCAGTTGCTAAAACGATATTTATCTAATTTGGAATTACAATTTACAAAAATAGGGAGGACTGCTCTCTGACATTATTGTTCAGTAATGATTTAGTATGTTAATTCAGTCGAGTAATATAGGTATCATTACAATATCCAGCCTGTACGTGCAGTAGAGATATGTATACTCATTAACTGGGAGTAGTCACGTAGTGCCACATGTCTGGTATAATATATAAATGTACAGTTAGATTTGAAAGTAAACATGACTGTGTTCTTGTTGTGATTGTTAATAAGTATTAGCTTTGTATGTTGCTTACATATATTATGTTATTGGGGGTTAAGAAAAGTATTATATATTGTGAACTTAATGAGAACATGAGTAACATATGTGATCACTTTTCACAACATTAACATGAATTACACTATGGTTGAATATGTAGATATTTATTTTAAGAAAATCAAATAAAACCCACCAAGATGATTACTATAAAACATATTTACACAATTCCAAGCATATGAAGCAGGTACATATCAGATGAAAACATGTTGCCACATACATCATCTGACCATGGGAATATGTACCTTACATTAAATTAATTTATTCAAAAAAAGTTTTGAAGAATAAACTACAAATGTTGGAATTAGGGAAGCCATTCAACTTTATACAAAAGGGAGGATTGCCTTTGGGCATATTATTTGAAAAGGCAAAGTCCTTTTCCTGGAAATGTGATGAAGAAGAGGAGAACCTCAACGTAATATTTTGTTAATGCTGTGTATGCACTAGTTGCAGATGAAATTTGGATAACCACACTGACGAAATGTATATTAGAAATGAAGCTTATTTTAATATTTAGCAAAATGTGTTTTTTTTTAATATATGATTTATTCATTGAATTCCTTTATAAACAAAATAGACCCATTCAATTTTCAAATGGTCTTTTTTTTATATATTAAGCATAAAAAACAAAAAGTTTTTCTTTTCACATTTCCCTCTCCTCTAGAACATTCCTTTCTCAAATGTAGTTCCATCGGTAGAATACTTGTGTCCATTTCTCTTTATAAAGATTGCAGACGACATTTCTGACTGTTACTTACATTTCCAAGCAACACAGACGGAAGATATGGCATTGGGGTTTCCAATCAAGGTTTGAAAAGCAGTTGATTATATCATATTTGAAGTTTGAGATTATACAGCAAGAATATTTAACAGGTTGTTTTTCTTTCTTGTTGGAAGCTTTTCTATACTTTAATCTGCAGCATACATTTGCTGGTTCAGTATGTTCTAGTTTGCATTCATTTTAATGTGACATAACGAAATAAATAAACTCATTGAATTTATACTGAATTACATTATTTTGTTCAGTAAATAATCATTATGATGAAATGACATTGAAAGATGTTTTTACTTTGTATTTGTGTACCCATGATCAGTGAAAACAATTAGTGTACCAATTTATATGTTTATATTTCCAGTTCTCTTTGGAACTTTGCTAAAAACACCACAATTGGTCATACTAATGAAAAAACAATATTAGTATTATTCTGACTGTGATTTACTGAAATTGTTAAATTTGAAACTGGTATTTCTTTAAATATATTACATACGTTTATACTTAAGTGCATTTTGACACTATTGGTTTGCATGCAGACATATATCACCAATATCTGTGTATGCTAAACAGAGAAAAACAATGTATTTTATTGTTCCATTTAAGATGTGTAATAAGTCATTATATTGTACTACAAAGAGGTTAATTTGCTGTTTATATCAAATTTAAATTACAAAAAAAAAATCAGAATTACAAGGTTTAAAATATAAGTGTGTATATGTGGCCTGGCTCCTTTGAAGTATGTTTGTGAACAATACTTCAGGCATGGATGCAGTATTAATATTTTGTTACTAAAGAAATAATGGGGGAGGGGGCATCGAGAATGAAGAAAGCCATATTGTTGGAGGGAGCGATTGTTGAAGGAAAAGATGTAACAATAACAATGTATACATTGATATTTTAGAAGAGGGAAAATCAACCGGGATTTTAATAAAGTTGTACTTATAATGTTGGTGATATTAATATATGCTTGGCTTTTAGAGGGGGCCCAAGTATATGATTTGGCATTGATTAACGTTTAGAGGTGAGCCCAATTAATCAGGCTGGAGGCTGTTTACTGGGTAAAAGTATATTTTCATTCTTTCCCCTATGGCTAGCTGTCACTGACTGGGGTTACAAATTACACATCACATTTCTTTTCTGTTTGTTTCACAACCTATCATTTCATGACAGTGGCAAAGGGAAATGCACTGTATAATTCCAGTCTTAGTATAAATATACATACAATATCAATCTGCCTTGGCTGAGGCTGGGTTTAAAATCATAGAATCAACAATGCTATAATGGTGGACATGGCAATCTTTGAGTCATAAATCTGTCAAAGGGTACCTTCTTTATATCACATTTTCATATTTCCCCACTTTTACTGACCACCTATGTATTAATCGATCCCATTGTTGACCCCTTTGGCCTCCACTATCCCCTCCCAATTCCCTTGGCTGACCCCATGGAGAGGGTGCACTACGCCAGGGAGCCTGGGTGATAAGGCGTGTGTTTGCTTTCAAATAATAATAGCTATATTGTAAGAGAAGCTCACCACCTACTACAGATATATTTAAATATATTTACAACAAATTCACTCTCGTAAATCTTTGTTACATCTTACAAAGAGTACAAGTTGAACATTAGAGAATTGAGAGATTGGACTGACATTAATGTGCATGTATATTACAAAGGTGATGCATTTATGTATTTTAATGTATGTATTTGCCTTTAAGTAATATATTAATAAAAGTTGACCGTCTCCCAAATTGTAAATTAAAGAAACCCACCACCTACTACAGATACAGATGCGATAAATTAAGTATTTCTCAGAATTCACCCCAATACTTGTACCGTACATCTTACAACAAAGTACTTTGAATGTTCGTAACTTTAGAAAATATGCTCATTTTATGATATGCTTAAAGTCATCCATGTTTCAATATCCTTTTCATCAAATAATTATTATGTACAACGAAAGGAGCCACAAATGTAATGTAGTAATATTAATACAACAGTATATATTTAGTGGATACCGTCATACAGTATATATTTAGTATATTATTGTAATTTCATATCATACCCAGTGGGTACCGTCATACAGTATATATTTAGTATGTTATTATAATTTCATATCATACCCAGTGGGTACCGTCATACAGTATATATGTAGTCTGTTATTGTAGTTTCATATCATACCCAGTGGGTACCGTCGTACAATATATATTTAGTTTATTATTGTAATTGCATATCATACCCAGTGGGTACCGTCATATACAGTATATATTTAGTCTATTATTGTAAATTCATATCATACCCATTGGGTACCGTCATACAGTAACTTCATTTCTGTCGATGGACAAATACAGTCCGAAACATAATTTGTTATCATGAAGTTTTTGGGAGTTGTGTTTTTTATTTATTATTTAACAAACATCAATGGGAAATGTACTTATATAGTATTTCTTTTCTTCTTAATTCATAATCAGCAGAAATATACTGAGATATATATATATGTCGAGTTGCAGGATATTAGCAGCATACTTACAGTAGTATTAAAGGAGACTGCACTTATTATCAGAAGAAAATGAAAAAGACACTGTCGACTTGCAGGTTTCTCAGAAAAACGTTGAGAACGTCAGGCAGAGCAGAATAATATGAAGTGAGAAGCTAAAGTTAGATCATATTAGTCCTTTTATCTTAATACATGGCCGATGGTCTCATTAAATGACTTCATTGTTTCCACTCCTCTGATTCAGCACCCACTAGTTTGTAAAGATGTAAATATTATCTTGTAGTGATCAAAGAAAATTAAACAGCTCAGTATATATTTTCATTGTGTACCATGGTAACATATTCAATCAGCTGTATTTGTTGGAAATGTAAGATCTTCCACAATTGAACTCTTATTAGTTTGTTGCATTTATATCATGACATAAGAATGTCTGCATATCAATTTAAAGCAGTTAGTTGTGTTTGCAATGTAAATTATCTCACCATCAAATACATGTGAACTATTATTAGTGTGTTGCATTTGTATCATAACAGATGAGAAAGTCTGCATATCAGTTTAAAGCAGTTAGTTGTGTTTGCAATGTAAATTCTCTCGCCATCAAATACATGTGAACTCTTATTAGTTTGTTGCATTTATATCATGACAGATGAGAAAGTCTGCATATCAATTTAAAGCAGTTGTGTTTGCAATGTAAATTCTCTCACGAACAAATACATGTGAACAGTAAATATATCTACTATGGTGTGGTTTACAAACTATGTAACTGGTGTATTATTGCTGCTGCTTCCACATTTAAAGTATGTTTACTACAATACTGTAATATTATTTCACATTGTAAATGTCATCTAAGAGAACAAACAACTCAGTTATGGTAAACCTTAGTAAAATGGCTACATTCCTGTGAGATTTTAATATAAACGAGCAATAAAGAAATTGATGTCCTTGATTTGGTTAGAGAAAGTTCTCCTTATCCTTTCTTTGATTTTAATTCATGAAATAAGTTAATTTAGAGAGGATTATCAGCTTTCCAGTTAATCCTCTCTTTGTTTCTGTCTTCTTGAAATAGCGTACATTTTTTGGTGTTATTCTATCCACAACACACTGAATATGGGTTCCAAGATGCACAGTCGTAGAGTGATGCGTAAGGTGGTACAGGAAGAATAAAGGAGATATACGTGAGTCAAAGAATCATCCAAACTAGTCAACCATTGATTTAGAAGGAATAGAGGGCAGTGTTTAATTGGTTTTATATTTTCTCTTTTGATAACTTTTTAATCCTCTCTGTCAAATATCTCAAAGTTTTGGTCATTCCAATATTGTTGAGAGCCACAAAGCTGGTGTCATTGTTATCATCTACTAGGTCTGATATTGGTATTTTTTTATGAACTCATATGATAGAAGAACAAGGTATCAGAATCAACGATAGGAGATGATTGTTAAAAAAGGATGTTGGTAGTATACATATTCTTATGATCATAAATATGCTAATACATAATAGGCATGTTAGGAGTGATGATAGAGGAATACGGTATCAGAATATGCAGTCAGTATCCACTATAGTAGAGGATTATTAAAAAAGGATGTTAGTAGTATACATATTCATATGCTCATTAATATGCTAATGCATAGGCATGTTAGGAGTTATGATAGAGGAACAAGGTATCAGAATATGCAATCAGTATCCACGATAGCAGATGATTGTTAAAAAAGGATGTTAGTAGTATACATATTCATATGCTCATTAATATGCTAATGAATAGGAATATTAGTAATGAGTAATGAAATTGTAATATGTGTTAATACTAACTTGATAAAACCCAGTCAGTATGCCCTGTGGCAGATAATGATGAAGGAACTCAGTAATATGAATATATATTCACTTATTGATTTCATAATTAACATGCCTATGTAGAGTATACAAAGCTGGACATTTGTGCCATACACATGTTATTGTAAACATCGTCGCTATACAGAGGAGAAAATGGTGAGATTGAGGAAATTGGTATTTGTTTTTTGTAATGCATATGCACGAAAGTAACATTGAACGATGACCACCGAAGGAATGTGTTATACATGTTACTGGCGGAAGCTTGCAATCAGTATTCACTATTAGTAGATGAAGGAGGGGGTGCCTAAAATAAACATCCATATGCTAATTGTTTCAGCAATGAATATGTATTTAGATGATGATATATTAGTGATGATGAATGGGAGTGGCTGTGTGTTCTTCTTCATGTTACTGGTGAAAGCTTGCAATCAGTATCCACTATAGCAAATGATGGAGGATGTTAGTAAAATAAGCATACATAGCCTAATTGTTTTGGGTAATAAATATGTATGATGCAATATTAGTGATGATTAATGAGAGCAGGATATGTGATCTAACTGCATGAAGATAATACCCAGTTAGGCATACAAGGGAAATACCTCTAAAATTAAGGGAGAAATATCTCAATATCTACTATTTTTATTGGTTTCGATGATATAACCTGCCCAGCATGATTGCGTATGAATGTCTGTTTATTTAATCTTTTTTAGATAATGCTAGAGATGATACTTCTGATGAAGAGAGACAAACCTTTGAGAAGACAGACGTGTTGATCACAAATCAGGTTCTTAACCAGGATTATTCATTTTATGAGTGAGAATAATGCCTCAAAAAGGGCACATACTTTTAATCAAGGCTGGGATAGCAGTGGTCATTTGGACAACGTAGCATCAACGATGTGGAGTTGTAAGTACATCTAACCTGCAAGAAATAAAAAAGGATATCCATATTGTTCTTTGATTCAACTGTTGGTTAATTGACAGCCCCTGTGCAAATATGTTTCAAGTCAATACAAATCGTTCATTGTTTTGGCTGTTTTCATGTGAGGGGACACACACCTCCCACCCCACTCTCTGGCTACGAGTCTATGCCGAAAGAAAACAAAACATATTTTTCTGAAATGTCAAAGAGTAAAAGTGATTGGAAATACATATCCAAGTTATCTCTCTCCTACTTGGGTAAACTAAAACAAATGAGTTTGTTTCATTTGCAACATAGGATCTCCACAAACAAATACATGAGAAAAATGATATAGTTACATTCTTGTACTGGTATCACATCATAGTTTATTAAGATTGCAGTCTTATAATCTTCATACCATGCACTACATAGTTACATGTGATATAGTTACATTACATGTGATATAGTTACATTCTTGTACTGGCATCACATCATAGTTTATTAAGATTGCAGTCTTATAATCTTCATACCATGCACTACATAGTTACATGTGATATAGTTA
>WXZC020000625.1:0-11366 GCA_011317855.2 Paelopatides confundens
AACAAATATATATATACATGTGGGCTGTGAATCCGTTTAAAAATTATTAACGTTTTATGCTATTATGTTATACTTGATATCACAGCTTTTTCTTGTGTTTTTCTACCGGTTTAGCGCGGTGCTTCAGAGTGGCTGACTTAATGACGTATAGGCCTATATGATAAACTCATTTATCAGCCGCTTTGATATATGTGCCTTCGGTATTGAAAATGTTTATATCTTGAAAAAATAAAAACAAATGGTATTAAAATGCTACCTGCACTGACACATGTTGTGTGTAATAGTCGGTAACAATATAAAACATATGACATTTTAAAAACCATTAGTGCTGCACCCATGTGCTACAAAGATAAGAAATGATGACCCGTGGTCAAACCTTTACACCCCTTTACACTGCTATCCTCGGGACTGTTTAACTTCTCCTTAATTATCTAGGAATAAAACTTAGTTGTTTATAAGAATTAGCAGCAAAGTATTCCTGTCTATTTATGGGGAAAAAGTGATGACTTTTAATGACGGAGAGATTTCATATTTGAAGGTTAACCTATACGTTCATGTGTAAAGAAATATTCTTTGACATCCTGAAAATGACTTAAAATTTATCAATTCAAGAAATAGTAGCTTCTGAACCGTGAAGTCCAATTCGTTTATTGATACAATACTTATAGTTTGTTATACATTAACGTCACAATAATTATTTACTACTTCGAAGGAATCTGTAATATTTTACAGCAACAAAATATAGGTGAACCACGCCGATGTCATATCAGATTTCACAGGCCTAGCAAGTCACATATAGAGAGATACGTAGCAAGGAGGATGTTGTTGTCGTCCGTGATAAAGGTAGATATCTATGGAACGTCAAAACGTAAACAATGTAGTAAAAAATGGTGCAAGTCATGACCTGGCTATAAACCTGTCGCAGCATATGCTTTTCAAATTCGTATTTGACACAATTTGCGTGGTTAAAGAATGACCCAAAACATTTTCTTGATGATGCAGTAATTGGTTGTTGCAGAAGAGATTATATATAAATAAATAGTATATTGGTAAGCTAAAAATGCACCATTAGGCTAATGGGGGATCTAATGACAATCATAAATTCTGAGTCATTATGGTGTAACACGTGTACTGTCACATAATGACATATTTATTGTAGGTATATATAACTAGTTTTAATACAGTCAAGCCTACTTTGCTAAAATACCACTCTGTTATTTTATCATGAAATACATATCCTGTTATCAATTAACTTCAATAAAGTAACTAATAGAGGCACTGTTGATGACCTATAGAATGGCTGTGCTTCATAAAACTAGGTATACAATCAAAACTGGATCAACTCGCTCTCCAAAGTTGCTTGTTATTGAGTGTTTGAGGTGAGATCAAAATGATAATTAATGTACTTTGTCCGTATTATATTGTTTTGCACTGAAAAAGTACATGAATAAGTGCCCCCATGGTATCAAATTAACTTTTAAAATATCATTGATCAGCTATTTAATTTCATGAGGCATAGACTAGTTAATAATTACAATTTGTATGGCACAAATGAAAGTTATTTAAAGCAGTTGATACATTATTGGTTTAGATGATTATGAATATATAACAATATCTTTTTTCTGCGTTCTTATCTCAAGTGAGTGTCGAAATACATGTGCTTACGATAATTCAATAAGGACATTCATATGTTGTTCTTTGTCCGTCGACACCGGAAGCTAATAATATCATAATTAACTAAAGCAACTGGTTGTGTTTCAATTTTAATATTACATAAACCTCATTGTCACCTATAAACACATGGTGGGGTTGATATGTCTAGGGAATCTATCTTGATCTCTCCAAATACTTTAACAACTTATATCACAACATTGTTATTTCTAAGCTGTCTCATTATGGAATTCCTGGCATGCCACTTACGTGGTTTCAAGAATATTGAAATGATCGTACGCAATATATATGTTCATGTAACCAAAAGTCGTCGCAATGTCACATACAAATCGGTGTACCACAAGGTTCAATCATTGGATCACTTTTTTCATTATTTATATTAATGACTATCCAAATAGCTCTTCGAAATGTGTGTTCACTCTGTACGTTGATTATACTAACAATTCACTTAATAGAAAAGACTTAACTCGGCTAATCAATGAAATCAATGCTCATATTCCCAAATTTATTACATCGTTCACTTCTAATAATCTTCGCTTAGATGCTAAAAGATATGTTGCAATTATATTTCATCCTCACCAAAAGTCACTCAGGGTAGACAATTTGAGAATATATATTCAAAATTGTTTTATTTCTTTTAGCAAATATACTATATTTCTTGATGTAATTGTTTGTGAAATCATTTCTTGGATTTTTCGCATCGATCATGTATTTGGTAAAGTTATCACAGTATTTTTTCATAAGCTTAAAGAGTACATTCCCATAAAAGCTCTTCATAATTTAATTCTACCTTATTTCACTTACGGTGCATATATATGGGGCTCCTCTTTCCCACCACACGTACAAGAATGTTCTGTGTTGCCCCTTACCAATCACCTGACACCTTTACTTTCTCGACTTAACCTTCTCACCGTACTTTTGTAACTTTTTTCCTCCAATACCATATATACCACACTAGATATATAAGCTTGTGAATGACTACATTTACAAGATGATTGACTTTTGAATATCTCTGTTGATGTGAAAGCATTGTACAAGATGACGAAGAATTAATGGGGGAGTGGGTCGAGTAGAACATTGGTAAATGTGAAAATACCTTACGACTGATAAAGAAGTGGGACCTACACTACACGAATGACATTCATACATTTTTGTGTATCAAGTTTCATCATTTTGCAGGTTATGTTAACATTTGACTTTCACAAAAAATTGTACTCAACTCAAGTGGATTAACAAGCTAAGTAAGAATATCAGCTCGCTGTACTTTTAGTTATTGTGCTTTACAAGCCAATGGGTCACATACACAAACACACAATACAGTGACGGCGTATTTTTGGCAAGGAATTAAATATGCTAACTTATGAGAATGCAGCATAGAATATGAACATTCAATTTTGGAATATAATGCAATATCGTTGAGTTGAATGGGGTTTTGCCGAGTGGAGTCTCACTTTGCTTGAGATTGTAACTGTGCTTCTTATCACTTGAGATAAGTTTAGTTGTGTCGCTATTAAAATATATCGCTTCCGCGAAGCTGCTCAGCTTGGAGTACATGAACGTCCTTAAATGGTGGCCAAACTCCCGGAAGCTCTGCAATTTTAGGCAGCTTTTATGTATACATTTGGCCATACTTTTACATATTCTACATAGCAATTAAAACTGTAATCAGAACCAAATACCGCTTTCGCGAAGCGTCTCGATGTAGGTCCAGTGACGATAGCCTAGTGGATTCCAGAGTGGATGCCGCCGGAAGCTCTGCAATTTTGGGCACATTTTGTAATCATATGACTATAACTAACATGCCAACATTGCTATTAAATAACATATATCACTTGTGCGAACCTGCTCGGCGCGGGGTCAAATATCCCGCTAAATTACCCATAATAGCGTAATGGGGCGAAGTCCCGATGGGGTCCACGAGGCAAACACCATGGGAAGCGCTGCAATGGTGGTCCATGGACCTACGAAATATGCTAGTTTAAATGGACACCGAGAAAGTAGCTCAACTAACGTTTAATGTGAAGCAAGGGTGAGTCAAATCAAATTCCAGGTTCCCCCTCTACAATTTCTGAGGTACGTTTGATCACTTAATTGAAACATAAATGTAAAGTATATAGTGTATGGCAAAGTATAACGTAATGATTGTTACATTCTTGTTATGAGGATGTTATCTTGAAATATGTAAGTGAAGCAATGTTAACACCATTGACTTACTCCTGTAATGAATGTGAATATAACTTGGAAAGTAAGAAATATTTAGTGAGTAATATATGATTACAAATTTACCCAACCGTTCTTTTGGACAAATTCTGCCACTTGTTCATTGTTTCAGTGGCTGCAATAAGTACTATAATCAGGAATATTGACTGGATGTACTCTTACGTATGCGGATGATACACGATAGCGATTTCCTTTCAGCCAATATTCTCTAATAATGTGGAAGAGCACCGAAAATCACGAGGAATACTAGTTAACGCACAGTCTAACGTGTACGCAAAGCTACCATGTACTCATGCGACTTGTATTATTTCGATACTGGCACTATTGTCTATTATATGGAACGCGGAAAGAGTAATTGAAATAGTAACCATCGCTTGAAAATAATCGCTATTTTTAAAGGTAAATTCACCGAGACGAAGCATTGACATCCTCTCAGATAAAGCAATGGCGGCATACACCTGCCCTCCATGTGGGCGAAACTCACAGTGCAGCAGTCCGTTCTGAATCAGTCGTCGATGTACAGAGATTGCCATGCCCATACAGCAGTTGTCTAAACAGGGCATATGACGATTTAATTAGGTCATATATATGTATATTGCACAAATAGGCGTAGTCAGAACCTGTGTATACGGCTATGGGCGTTTCAAGAGCAGTATATATGGCTCTGGGCGCGGCGAGAATTATCCAATAACAATCACCATTAAATATTATCCTCAAGCTTCGCAGTCTAATTATAAATGAACGTTTATACTAAGCCTATGGGTGAGCTTAGTTTAAGTGGAAACAGTGACACCCGAAGGATGTTTAAATTTACAATTGAAATATTGGTACTTGAGTATACAATTAAACTCTTTATTTCAACAGTCTTCATTTATCATGCTAAATTGGTAAGTTATATTACACATACAACACGAAATATAATAACGCCAAATCTTGTATCTGCACAACTTGGGTGATTTATAGTGTAACTTTTCATTTGTCTTCATGCACACATATCATTGATGCCCTGCATGAATGTAGGAATGTGGTGAGCCTGAATAGGATGAGCGTCACATGTGAAGTAGGTGGGAGAAGTTTTAAAAAGTTATGCCAGATGATAAGGCGGATGAAGAAGTGGAGGAAGATGGAGAAGATTACAGCACATTGGGACCATATGGAATGAACAACATCTAAGAAAGCCAGGACCAGTCATTAGAGTAGATTATAATAGTAGCAATATTTAAACTATGCAAATGGCAAGAATAATGGTATTAGCCTACTCTGTTCTTATTTTCTAACATTACCATATTGTAATATTCATGGGTAATCAAATTTTTCAAAATAATTACCATTTAATGATATTTGCTGATTCTGAATAACATACAATACTGTTTGTTGCTTTAACTTTGTATACTATACATATTGAATTTTTGACAATTTGTCAAATTAAAGACCATAAGTGGATGTGTAACAAAACCACCTTTTCATTATTTGATTATATTAGTAGGTTAGCCTATCCATTTTATACATCATACCATATTTCAGTGGTATTCTAAAAAAGGAACTGGCATTCGTCTTGTATCATTCACTGATCCATCATACTCATAGTAATTATCTGATTACCATAGTATAACATGTCAAAGTTGCTGTTCACTTCTGGGCTGTATGTATTCACATCATGGACTTATTGTTTACAAAATCAGAGAGTAAGACACAAACTACAGTTTTAATATTTGAATATAAGTAACCACTTTTGCAACATGCTACTTTTAGTTTGAAAACTGTTATATTTGAATTACCCTTACAAAACAAGTTTTCGTGAATCTACTGTTAGTCATTGATAGATTTTTGGTTTCAATGATAAATCGTAACATTGTTGGTCAATATGGTGTAAGTTTGTGTGTAAGATGCTTTAATTGTAAACACCTTATCTCAAGAAGGGAACCTTGGTAAAATCTCACATTTTGTATGTAAAGTACATATTGAGTAGAAATAACCAGTTGGTTTTGGTGATGGTCAATGGTCATGTGAAGTTAACAGCAGACAAAATGTGAAAATCCAGTAACATATGAAGGGAAGTTTGGAAAAGAATCATATTTGGTATATACATGCCCTATATTGAGTGCAAGAAGTTATCTAGTGCCCCATTGTCAGAAAATATGCAAATTACTTCTGCTATTACAATCTAGGATGGGTATTTGCAAAAGTTCCCCAAAATTATTGTTGGATCTTTGGTAATGTGTTTAGGAAATGGAGGACAAATGTCAGAAAACATGGTCCTGTTAGTCTTACATGAACGTTTTGAAAAAGGTCGGTCATAGTTAGTGTTACATTTGGGAATCCCCATTATTTACTGAGTGGACACCAGGAGGGTCATACAAAGACCCACACATAACCCTTCGAACACATTTTTTCCCGTGTACTGTTATAAGCCTAGTCCAGTGACATGAGACAAACAGATATTTCATTAAATCGGGGAAATTGTTTCAGACAAATTCGGCGATCAAGGTGTTAAAACAACGGAGAAATTCATAGTTGGTCTGAGAACATATACATTATTGTCGTGGTAATTGTCCACCTAAGCTATCTGGTAGATCCACATTCGCCTGGCGGGATTACCAACACCTCCATAAATTATTGGCTGTTTGGGAACTTTTTTAATCATGACATTGAGGGACACAGTTTCCCAGTTGTAGGAAACAGTCTTTTCGCGCAGGTCGGTGCCATTATCCATCTAAGTTATCGGAGATAATCCGGTTCATCATGTTTATAAACGGGATGACTGGGCAGACAATCACACCCTACTCTATCCCACTTTTCCATTCATTTTTACTTATTTGTTTATTTTTCTGGCATCATTTTTATGTTATATATCACACCACATTGCATATAGGTGATCTTAAAATTCCAATTTTCTGAAAAGGGGATGGGCGATCTCATTCCTTTACACCCTTTGATTTGTACTTATCCTGCCTTGTAACATGTCCGCACCCACCACCCCAAAGTCGTCGGACCATAGTGCTACACCTACTGTGGATATGCCTTTAATTCCGTGCAAAATATAACATCACTTTACATCTAATCATACTTAATTCTGAAAAAAATCACTCGCTTTACACTCCTCCTCAAAAGCACCCGTCCATAAAGATTCACGACCTCTAACACAAACAGTCTGTGTAAAAAATGGACCCACTACTGAAACCATGCGCATGCATTGCCCCTAGCCACAAAAAACACCCCTGATTTTTTCTCCGAAAAGACCACACCCAAATAATAAAAGCACCCATTACACACACTGATAACAATTGTACTAACCGTGTGACACCTGAATTCTTCACAAGCTAATATGTACTACAGTATGTTAATATATGTAAACAACTCTGGATATTTATATTTCAAATACTGCAGTGTAGTCCGTAACGATAATAACATTATTGTACTGTTAATGTTTGATCTCATATATAAATAATTCACTGCTGAACCCCTCATAGGTTAGTATATACTACTTTTAATATTTAATTACAAAAAACATGTCATTTACATGAATATCTGGTTGCTGAACCCTTCAAATGCTTACTATTATGAATATTTCACGGAAAACGTCATTTATATGAAGAACTCACTGTTGAACACTCAAACGTTAGGCAAATGTAAAATACTGTTAATATTACTTCACGAAGGTCTCGCCGTTGAATCCACCATATATTAATGTGTAGTACTTTTATTCCATATTCCATTAGTCAGCAACCTCATCTCGTATATGAAGACCTAACTTGTTAATTAGTAATCTGCTAATGTGTACTACTGGTAATATTTCATCACAGAAAACGTGTTAGGTCTCGTTGTTGAATCTCTCAAATGTTGATTTGTAATGTCTATTTCTGCCAATACGTATTTGTTTTATAAGTCTACCACCTCGTTGAATGAATATATAACTTGTGAAAATAATTTGTGAAAATTTCGGCTAGTTTCGAGCTCCGGTATCAGAAACTTCACAGAAGTTTGTTCAATCATATTTGATACAAAAACAATATGATTGTCCCGACCGACAGTCTCAAATTTCCCGCTATCTCTTTGCCAATTTCTTTATTACACATCAGCGCAGAGCCACCATTATGATAAACTATATAACTGTGAGATGAAAAACACCTCTTCTTTTGAGAATAAATGGAAGCTTAAGTTCATATATCAGCAAAATGGTGCCACATAACATATGCCAGACAATTAAAACGAATAAGTAAACATTTTAATTATCTTTGTTAAAAATGAGAAAATGGTGACGGAGTATTATATCCTGTCTGTCAATCCTCACCCCTGTCTATACGCCCATCACAAATATAAACCGAATGAACCTGAATCTACCGATAGCCTAGGTGGATCACTGCTCGATTCTCCGTGATTCTCACGACAAAACCCACGATTTGGCCGATAGCAAATTATTGAGGGGTGCTGATATTAATTCTGAATCTATTCCCAATAGAGATGCCCTTGGGTGTGACATAACATATTTCTAAAGAGGATACATGTAAATGATATGACAATTCTAACTTAGATCACAAAACTAGGAAAACGGGGAAAGAATAGATGGGGTGCTCGAACAAAATCAGGGCTTTATTAGAATATTATACTTACACCCAATTCCAAGTAATTAAAATTGGAAATTATTGGGAGACATCAGATATGATACCCACACACACAAAATGTCGTGGGATGCGTGTTATCGCCCACCCCTACGAAAATGTGAGTAGGTAATTGTGTAATTATGCTAAAACGTCTGCCTGATGAACAGGATCGTAATTTCGGTATAGTAAAGTGTGACACTGGCATTTCCTTGCCTTCGTGCCCCTCGCCCCATCATCCATACATATAAAGCTGAACATCCGAATAGCCTCAATTAAAATAGAATATGGTAATGATTATTTTAGGACTCATTTCAGAACTTAGCAAAACTGACTTTGGCATATGTCATACATGACCATCAAGTTGGAAATACCCCACACTCCCTACTCCCCCGCTCCATGGCATGATACCGTGCTAAAATAACGTCACTATGCCTGACAATGCTCTAATTAGATCATTATATGTGCTGTGATTAGCATGTTCATTTTGTTGTTATATGATATTCTACAGATCTACAGACACGACCCGGAAGCTACACCACCCTGTATGTAAGTGAACATACGTGTTGTCACGGCATTCATCTATATTACACATCGTAAACTTTGGAAATCTGGAATAAAATTATCGCTGTGTTTGTGGAAATATCACGGATGCTGGGAAGAAACAGGTATTTTATTTTACCAAATTTTATTACGATGTTTTCTTTTGATTGTGTTCATGCAGTCGGTGGCTATATTATAAAGTACCTTTTTAAGAATGTTATAGAATATCTTTTTAAGATAAAATTAATAAACAACCCTCCCCATGCTTGGGTGGGATTTTATCAAACAAAGTTTGGCCTACATATTTTTAAAGCAGTGAAAGTGCGACATGTTGACGCCTCCTGATATCACATATTGTTGTAGAGATAATTATGAGGCTAATACCAGTATCAAACGCGAAAGGTGGGTCTTAATTGTGATGGCTATATCTACTTCGCCAGACTGTATTAAACACTGTTCAAGCTATCTTGCAAAACATTTCTCTATAATTATATAGATAACAATCTATAGAATTCCTATAAGATTGTCTATATAATTTCTGTATAATTTTCTGTAGGAATTTCTATAAAAAAATTTGTAGGAATATCTATAGAAATTATATATACTTTTATATAATTTCTTGTATATTTTTGTTATAAGATTTCTCTAAGTTTTCTTTATTTTTTTAAAGAATATATTAATAGTCCGTGCATATCCTTTAGCGTATGATATTTACTTATCTATAATTTTCGCGTTTGTTTTGGCGCTCAAAAAGACAGCATTATACTTTTCCCCGTATTTTTCCATGAAATCCATATACACTAGAGTTTTGTAAATAAACAGATATATGTATGGAGATTTTATTTTAGCTAGTATTTATTAACCAATATGGATGGAGAGCTGAACTTGTTGATGTGGGAAGGGAGGGGGATGTAGTAGATGGATGGGGAGCATATGTAATGTGGTCAGGATAAGTAATGGTGTAGGTCCAAAGTGGTAAGAGTTTGGGGTTAAGTTGGGCTTTTTGACATGTGTGTAAGCCTAACGGTTTTGTTGTATGTGACCTTTCACTTGTGACATTTGAACAGTGACGTCAAAGGTCATTGTGGACTACATTTTAGTACAGGCATACACGCACTAAGTTTAACATGAATCGGTCATGTCGTGTAGGAAATCATGTGGTTGACCTTTTACCTTGATTTCCATTCTGACATTGACCTTGTACATCAATTAGCACTACATTTATATTACAGTGTTGTTTACTTTATAATGTTTTGTGGTTTGGGGTAAATTTTGCATTTTGACGCGCGTAATGCTCAACAACCAGTTTTGGGTTTTCTGTACTTTTGTCCTCTATGACCTTTGACCTACGACGTCATCGGTCACGAAGGCACTACATTCCATGTATAGGCATACACCCACCAAGTTGAAGTCAATCGGTCACGCGGTTTAGGAGGAGTTCGCGACACACGTTCGCCAAAAAAATTGCCATTTTGACATTTTACCTTGAATGAGCTCGTGACCTTGACCTTTGACATTAATTAGCACTTCCTATATATTTTTAGTATTATTTCCTTTATATGTTTTGTGGTTTGGTGTAATTCTGGCATTTTGACATGAGCGTTATGCTAAAAAACATGGTAAATGAAGTACAATATCTTATCCCCTATACACGGGAATGGGATCATGAAAGAACCAACAAAAAAACTGCAAAGAGGCGTCATTAAGGTCCGATGACTGAATGGGAGCATGAAATAACCAACACAAAACCTGCAGGGGCGTCACTAAGGTCCGATGACTGCCATGTACCGACAGAAAGTTAAGCGTCCAGACAATGCCATACCTTCCAAATTGACAATACTAATTCCTTCCAGACAAACTAGGAGAGGGTGGTGGGAGGGGGTGGTCTCCGTGACTAAAACATATCATAGGGAGGGGGCGGATACTAGGGTGGTTTCCATCCTATTACTAAAATAGGAATGCTAAGGTCACATAATACATACAAAATGTTTCTATGAAAGCAAAATGATATGACGCTTTGCATTTCAAGTTTCATTAAGTGTGCAATGTACAATGGGTGATTCATTGTAAGAATAATACAAAGTCCAAAATGGTGCCATATAAGGTGTACAATGGTACCATCAGTGGTGTCACCATAGATGTTGTGGGGGTATCACCCCGAAAAAATGTTGTCGGGCAATTCTTGCGGTTTGTCGGAAAAAAACCTACCATTTGTAGGAAATTTGAGACTTTCTGACCCAATTTTCAGAAACTTGAGACTTTCTGGCGGGAGAATCGTATATTGTTTAGAGTACTTTCTGGCGGGAGAATCGTATATTGTTTAGAGTACTTTCT
>WXZC020000626.1:0-11364 GCA_011317855.2 Paelopatides confundens
TGTAAAACTGCTCACTCGTAACACAATACAAAACATGAAAGATTTGCAAAAGGAGTCTAGTGAACATGGTAATTAGTTTGATTGTACCATTCCCAAGTAGTGATGGGAGCCGTTACAGACATTTCTCTATATTTAGCAATAGCATAAGACTATATTATGCGCGTCTTGGAAGAGATGTGTTGTTACGTATGACAAAAACGGGGACACATTTAGCTGCGCATGTTGTAAGCAGAGTAGGCTATGTGTGAACAAGGCAATCTGTTTTTGGTACCTCCAAGAACTTAACTGTCTCCCGAAAGTAGATTTGGATGAGGAGAATAGTTTTCCAATCGACGATGTAGTTTATCCTCCAAATGACGATACTATAATAAAGTATATGTGCTCTCACATCATGCAGTATAAAATCATTCCATGGCCACTTCCTGATGCTTACACAAATAGAGGTGGCCGTTATCCGTTTCATTTTATTCCAACAGAAACTCATTGTTTATCATGTGGACATGAACTATCTCAGCCGATAAAGATATCAGACAAGGCCACCATCGTAACATCAGATGGACTACTTAATGGTATAGTAACTTATTGCAAGGTTTGTAAAGAATGTAAGTTACCATATAGATACCAGGAATATAATGAAGGCGTTCATAACTATAATGATATTTTTTTGGTTTCAATGGAAATGCTTGATCGGTTGGAGAAAGGGTTGGAATGTTCAATTGCATTAGGACGACACACAGACCTCATTAACAAACAATTGGGTATAAACATCCGGCCACAGAATATCATTAATAGTTTTCTACATTTCCAAGCACTTTGTACGAGGCCCTATCATTTCTATTGCGTCATATGTGGATATCACCCAGAAGTAGTAATTCTAGATATTGACAAGAAAGGTGCATTTCGTTACGACGTTTCAGATTTGGAGCTACCCGAAGAGACTGAACAAAACGACAATGTAGATTGCGATAAATTTTGGGCAGATGTGAAAAAAAACTTATTGGCAACAGGTTTATTGGGCCACTCTCACATAAATCCTTACAACATATCACCCTCATATACATATTGGTCACCTTACATAGGGAGCAAAACAAGGAGATGCAACAACATTTTGAACACTGAGCATAGAAAGATACATAGGACTAGCGGCTTACTTGAAAGTGACGCACGTGAATTTACACAGGAACGATTAATTGAAATATTACATGGGAGCAACCTGCCATACATCAAACAAGTGGGACGAGACATCGGATTGAGAGGGACATCCAAAATGTCCAAACTAGATATCATCAGGAAGATAAGAGACATTTTGAGTAAAGATAACATAAAATTTAACAAAGTGTTTTCTAAATTACAGGGTTCGACAGGAGGATGGGGTTCAATGGTTTGCCCACATGGCATTGTATATGCAGTTAAATTTTTATTGAGGGCTGAAAGTCCACGTGATATTATCGATTTAGTTAAATCGATGAAACACATGCCAAATGTTGTAATTGTAGACATGGCTAATCTTGTGGTTGCACACGGAAATAAAAGGTTTTCTCAAATGTTTCATCCGAACAATGGGATGCTTGCTGATCCCTCTGTATCGATTACCAGGTTGGTTGAAACTGGAAATTTTATAAAGAACTTACCTTGGTTGGAAGAAAGAAAGTTAGTTCCTGATAATACTGGCCATGTACACCCAGTAACTGGGTCCAATGAACACTATTGCCTTTTTGATAGACTTCACGAAAAGAATACTACAGGCGAGTTTGAAATCCTACGTAGAGTCCAGTTTGTACCCGAATTGTTTGGAAAAGTGAACACCCAAGCACAAGAACAGTTACATAGTGAAATCAACAAAAACAACTATTTCTTAAATCAGATGACACCAGTGAAATATATTTTTTTATTCAGAAGCATATTAGACTTAAGAAACAGGGAGATGAACCAGCTTCAACTTCAAAAATTGAACAAACACATGGGCAATCCATTGACATTTAATTTGATTGGCAAAGTTGAAATTGATTTTGTAAACTCATCGAATGATGGAGAAGGGCATTATGAGAAACAGCATGAACAAAATGTAAACACTGACAATGATGCTCCACAAACAAACATACCAAAAGAGCATGAACAAAATGGAAATCATGATACCAATTCTCCAGAAACAGATGTACCGACACAACATGATACAGACATGCATGGAAAGAGAAAAAGGAAATGTGAGCCCCAGACAGAAAAAACATCAAAAACAAAGAAAACAAAAACGGGTAAACAAAAATGGCTACCACATCTCGGTCTTGGTGAAAAAGAAAAACAAATATTACTTGAAAGAGGATGGCTTAATGATTTGATTATCAATGCAGGGCAAAATTTATTAAAGGAATCTTCAATGGTGGGTGGGTTGCAAAATACATTGCTAATGCAATCTACTGGTTTTGTACCTGAATCTTGTGAATTTGTTCAGGTAGTAAACTTGTCAAATTCTCACTGGGTAGTTCTAAGCAATATAGGTAAGATTGGTCCAAATGTATTTTTATACGATAGCAAGGTTCGAGATCGCCGAATGTCCTATCCGTTAGACATTGTCAAATCTGCTGCATGTCTATTGCAGACAAAAGAAAAACAAATATTTATTCATGTTGCAAATGTAACCCAGCAGCGTGATGGTTCTTCGTGTGGTGTATTTGCTCTTGCTTTCGCTTCTTCGTTGTGCTCGGGTCAAGATCCGAGAAAAATGGATTACGATGAGAATACCATATGGGAAGGTCTGTATGACAACTTATCCAATGGGAAAATGTCACCTTTTAGGTATTAAATCTTCCAATCGCATTAAACAAAAAAAGCCTTCACGTATTCTGACGGAAGAGATATTCTGCAGTTGCAGACGGCCAGACGACGGAGAAAAGATGGCAGAATGCGTAGTATGTAAGGAGTGGTTTCATGAAGCGTGCGTGAGACGAATACCGAGAGGTGATTTTTATTGCCCATACTGTCGGAGGAGGCTCAGCAAGCGAAAAGTTAATGCAAGCAGAGATAGAATGGAAAATATTAACTCATTACATGACATTATAGAATTTAGGAATCGTTATGGCACACACAAGTTCCATCCTATCGCAGAAAAAACTGTATAATTTTGTGAATCGCATTGCTCTAGGTAATGCTCTCCCCCAGCGGATGAAAAATTAGCAGTATTGGAAACATTACCTGAACATTTACCACTGAATATTCGGGGACTCACAAAATCTCAACCTAACAGTGCGGGCGGGTTTGATTTCATATTTATTTACGGTAGAGTACATATTACCCCTATTACATTATATGACACGCTTGTACATGAGATGGCTCATGCGAAGGTTGCACTTGATGGTGCACCTTCTGCTGGTACTCACGGACCATATTTTAAAAAAGTTGGAAGGAAAATGATAAAGCTACTTAATGAAAATTCTTCGTCGATACCTATTAAGGAGTTGGTCAATGTTAAATTAAAACATAATATATTAACAGCGATAATAAAAGAACACTTTACATAGTAATTAGTTGCCACCGACATATTACGGTTTCTGTAATATGGATACAGCTGGACTTATGATGCCCATTGATGACATGCTCACACCAACAACAACAACAAAAAACATTCAAGTACTCCATTGCAGATCCATGATATTTCTGATATGTTACAGGGCGGATTGAGGTACTCCAGGGCTCCTAGGCTACTCATTGTGTGAGCCCCCTCGCCCTCCCAAAAGCCTGGCCAATCTGGGGCCCTTGCCATTACGCGTAGCTCTCCTGAATTATCTTTCGTACCCGATACCGCAGTTTTCGTGCAAAAAGTGCTGTAATAAAACCCCAACCCGACTTGCAGTTTCACCATGAGCTGCCTTACCTCGACGGTACTGTTTACTCAGCTAATTCAACGTGGCTGATTCAGAGATAAAATACAGTAGGCTATTTTCTATATTGTTACACTGTATGGTTCCCCTTATTTCAAAAATATATTGAGTTAGTTGGAGTATGACGCAGACATACACGTGTTACACAGCTTAGCGTTTTGTAAGGTAATACTCTGGGGAGTCATTGATTGCATGGAAGTAATCGTATGGCTCAATACATAATGTTGGACCAGGTTTAATGAAGGAACATTTTGCCTCATGGCGGTGCACATGTCTCCCCCCTCTTAGGCTAAAAATAAAATAAAAAGCTTCTCCAACCAGAGGCCCGATCGCACATGGCCGCCTTTTAATTTGGGCCATTGCGCACGGGGTCCAAATACTGCAGTCTAGGTCAGCCTGTGCATTAATCCACCCATGTGTATGTATATCCTGTAATTTGTTTTTCATGATAGTTAACATATGTTACATTTGGTTAATTAGGTTATATCTTATACTAAATAATTCATATTGTATATTGTTCTTTTTCATATATATCATATATATGATACAATTAAAATTTGCTTCACAATTGACAACAATGAATAATACGTGTAATATGGGGTGTGAAAAGCATCAACATGATATACATTATGTATATAGCAAATACATTATATCCAAGCAATATTTACATTGCTGACGACTTCCAAGTGTAACGTGAACGTTATCTCACATGTTTGATATGTATGTAATAATTTTAGTGATGCCCAAACTGACAGTCATGTATATTGCTCATATCACCAAGTAAAGCAAGAACATTCAAATATTCAATTCCATGTACGTAATGCTACCCTTATATTTATATAAATGTTTATAATTGGCTGCCACATTTGTAGAGAGGGTTAGTATGTGAAAAAGTAGATGTATTAATAACATGTAATTACACCATTGCTTTACAAGTAGGCAACAATGAGTCGGGTGGCTCCGATGATACCCTCCAACGGTGTTGGATAATACGTATATTATGGGGTGTGAAAAGCATCAACGTGATATACGGGGGACCTATAGCTAAGCAATGTTAACATTACTCCCTTTAAAAAAATATTTTAATGTGAACGTTCTCCTATGTTTGATATGTATGCAATAGTTATTGGTTCCCAAACAGACTGTCATTACTCTATTTTCCTCACACCAACAAGATAAGATATAACATGCAAATATTCAATTTCATGTAATTGATGCTTCTTTTACAGTTTAAATTTATATGAATGGCTACTGTATCATTGGAGAGAGGATGTTAGTATCGATATGTGAAATAAGTTGATGTAATTACACAATTCAAAATTACTTTACAGGTAGGCAACAATGAGTCGGCGGCTTCAATGACGGGTATGCTCCAACAGTGTTGGATACTACTTATATTATGTGGTGTGAAAAGCATCAACATGATATAAGGGGACCGATGGCTAAGCAATTATTACATTAACGACACTTTTTGAAATAGTATACTATTAACATTATATAAATATATATTATTTTTAAGACTACTAATTATATATGCGAATTAGCTGATTATATATGCAAAAATACGTATGCAAATACATTAATTCCCATACAATATAATGATGGAAAACCATTTTAGATGATAGATTTGACATAAAATGTGTAATGAAAGGTTGAGGAATTATGACACATTGTATATCTCTGGGATAGGTAGCCTAACATAACATATGAAATGATTTAATGATAAATGTATAGGCTAAATTAGACAAATTTCTGGCATTGTACACAATATAAAATTGGACCGCAAATATAGGGATCCCCCATTTTCATATATCCGATCAAATTTTGTTTGGGCGGAGGAGGGGGGGGGGGATGGGTGATGTGCTTCACAATTGTGTCTAAGTTATTGCGAGATTTGCAAAGTTAGTTGCAACATTATTGTATGAATGGTAAAACATTATTTGTATGATTAAAGTTAATTGATTAACAATACATTTTAAAACAACAATATTATATAGTGACCGACCATTTGCCAACATAGTCATATAAAAGGGGTACATTCATTAACGGGTCATGTGGTCATTTAGTGATTAAAGGGTTCATACTCTTAATAAACTAAGATACTGCATTCCTGTTTTTATGATACAGATAACTTCACTTCCAACAATGTTGTTTATTCACAATTCACTGTCACTATTTTGAGTTTAAATAAAGTGAACTAAAATTGGTACACCTTTCTCTGTTTGTGAGTTTCAAAGTCTATAGGACGCTGGACGTCGTTTTTTGAAAATTGTTTACACACTAAAGTCAATGGGGGATAAATTAGCATACCTGACATGCTTCTAGGCCCATATGTTACGGAAGGATTTGACCCCAGATAAAGAGTTACCCCACTTTTCGTATATACCTCCTATGTTCATGGGGAATATGGGGGGTTATATGGAATCCCTTTTGGGAGTTGGGGTCATGAAAGTTGTCACCTCTCATGCAGCTAGATGTTTTTTTTACGTGCAAAGTCAATGGGTTTGTTTACGTACAAAGTCAATGGGGAATAAATTAGTATGCCTGCGATGCTTCTGGGCCCGATTGCACCATGATTCGCAATGATTTGAGCCCAAATATAGAGTAATCCCAATTTTCGTATATCACTCCTATATTCATGGGGAATATGGGGGTTATATCGAATTCCTTTTGGGAGTGGGGGTCATGAAAGTTGCCACCTCTCATGCAGCTCGGACATAGTCGTTTTTTTAGATGTTTTTTTTTACGTGTAAAGTCAATGGGATTGTTCACGTGCAAAGTCAACGGGACGCTAAACTTAGCAAATTTCGTTGGGATTTGACCCCATGTAAGCGCTGTAAAAAAACGTGCAAAGTCAATGGGTTTGTTCACGTACAAAGTCAATGGGACGCTGGACTTAAGTCGTATTTTGAAAATTGTTTACACACTAAAGTCAATGGGGGATAATTTAGCACACCTGGTATGCTTCTGGGCCCGATTGCGCCACGATGCGCAAGGATTTGAGCCCAAATAAAGAGTAATCACATGAAAGTTGTCACCTCTCATGCAGCTCGGATATGCGATGTTTTTTTACGTGCAAATTCAATGGGATTGTTCACGTGCAAAGTCAATGGAAAATTGGGATTTGGACTTTGTGGGATATGATCACCCCAAGCGCTTTAGCCTCTACTGGTTTCAGTGCGTCAACTATTTCGTGGAACCATAAGCTACGTACATTGTTGCGAATTATACTGGGCCTAGCCCTTCATTTTAATAAATAAACCTAGCTGCACAAAAATCGTTTAATGAGTATGACATCCGAGGCTAGGTATTATGCAGTGGCATAACCATGATTCGTCAGTAGGATGGGATACTATTCTAGTGCCCATGAATCAGAGGATCGATATAACTATGCATTGGGTAGGAAAATGAAACTACAGTATTTGGGCCCACAAGTTTAGTATCACTTGCTTAATAATACTTAATGTTAATATCTTTGTGTCGGAAATAGATCACATTATTTATGTCTTCTTACCACGAAGGACGTTCATTAGGTTAATAAAATGTCGGCACATATTTAGAACTGATTTGTAAGCTTCTGTGGAAAAAAATCCAAATGTCTGGATAATTTCTGACAGGGTCATGGATCCTTTGAATGTCCCCATATTCCAAAATATTTCTATGTGACCAAATTCATACCGCCTTTGTTAGTCTGAGATATATACACATGGTCAAATACTACATAATTAAATTATTAAGGTCATCTGACCCATGATATAGGGCATAGGTGCATGTAAAATGGCAAAAAAAAAACTTTTGGAGATGTGTAAATTGCATTTGTAAATGGTTTGACACAATATTCTGAGAATATGACTAAGAATCACCAAATAAATTTATTTTGGGTTTGGCACCTTATACCACTGAACAGTTTGGGAAAAATGACAAAACGTAAAACTGATGTCAAATGGTATGGTATTGCACAATACTTTTCAGAGGGCTGTAACCTCTGAACCGCCGGCCTACAGTATGGAGCTAAACACTTCTTGGGGCTAATTTGAAACACAATGCAAGATTGTGAAGGAGTTTCAGCAAAATTAGGTCAGTAGGCATAGAGTGACACCAAACTGAAACTACGCATTATATATTGGCTAGCATTGTGGCTTTAAACAAAAATCTTGTAGACATCATGACCACTGAACGTCTTCCTGATGTTGGAACATGCTGTTTAAATATAGCATTGTCACTGTTACTCATGCACTATATCTAGCTATCAGCAATGTATTTTGTATTCCTTGCCAAATGCCCTACCTATATGATCATGGTTATGTGTGTGTATGTATGTGACGCCTTGGTTTATAAACACGATAAAACAGACTCCCGGTTGATATAAATTTAGTTCCGCTGGTACTCCACCTCAAAGTTAGCGACATGGGGTAATACAAAATACCCCCTTAGTGCAATCACTGTTTGTTCCGGACATCACTCAATCCAGGAAGTACTTAATTACCAGTACTGTTGTAGACTCGTAAATGTTGTCATCAGTGGGTGTAAAAGGAGACGTCATTTTGTTTATGGAACATGTCATAGTTAGCAATCTTTTTAAAGCAGGGCGGGTGTCTCATGAGTACAGCTTGTTCAAAGTTCATACTTGATATGTAGGTTAACATTTAATCTCGCTCAAACATTAATGGAATTACGGTGTATAAGTTATTCTGCCTTGGTAATATCCAACAATCAAGAAACAAAACGATATTTCGTTACCTATTTGCCATGAAATGAAGTCGAAGCTGACGGTGAAACGTTTATTGAACCTAGTATTGGTTACACAGGCTGCCAGTGTTATGCATACTCTTACTGTTATAATACATATTTTCTGTCGTGACTGTAACCATACTACTATCATTGTAATGCTATCACTACTGTAGGCCTACAGTAAAACATCAGCTGCGCACAGCGATACCGATGCAACTACTACTGTAAGCTGATATACATGTAAGTCTTAAAAAACAAACATATTTGAGTGGTTTATTCTGTCAATTTTTGCAAAAGAATACTTATATCCTTCACAGAAATTTGAAAACCCCCAAAAATAAGGATTGTGCAAGAAAGAATTAACATTGGCCCGCCAGTTTGAGTTGGTCTTCGTAATGTTACGTCACCAAAGGGATTAAATCGCTATACAAAGCAGTGTAAAATATATGTTACAGTCTAGGTGTGTACTGTATATATTGGACAGTATGGATAGAAACAGTTAGCCTGGGTTATAAAGTCACCAGCTTATCAAAAAATAGGCTTGTAATCCTCAGTACATGATCAATGTGTTGCGTGTAAAAACATTTTAGGACCTGAGTATTCAGCGAGGGGAGGGGCATATTGGTGTGACATCACCTTATGCTGTACATATTTGAAAACAGAGATACAGCCGTAGGATGAGACAGCTATAACCTAGGTGGATCAAAACGGGGGACATGTGTGGGGAGAGGAATGTGAAGCATACCAACATATTCAGGTTTTTATTAACATTCTAACACACTACAGCAGGTAAAAATGGCAATACTTTTAGCTGATTAGCCCCTCTAGGCCAGCTTAACGTTTAGAGGGACCCAAGTAATACAATTTGACATTCTACAGCGAGAGGGCCCGTGCCCCATAGGACTCCTTACATTCACGCCCGGGTCTAATGGGGGAGGAGTGTCTAGATGTCTAGATGTAAAATGGTGATATGCTTGGAAGTTGAAGGGAATTTATGTTCAAGGATGCTCTAATATTACAAAGCGAATTGCACGAGGAATAGTATAACAACAAATAATTGCCCAGGCCGTTTCGGTGCCTAACCACGTTCATCATATGTCCATGTTTTTGATTCCTCGGGAAGGCTTAAATAAGCTATGCGATCATGATTGCGTGTGTATGTGTATATGTATGTGACACAATATCTAAACAAGTACGATATCTAAAAAAGTACAGCTTGGACAAATTCCATACGTGGTATGTAGGATAACCTTGGTGAGTACAAAAAACATTATTGTTTTTTTTTGTGGTGGTCAACAGTCATTTGAGGTCAATAGTGATCAAAGTCTGAAAACATTGTAAAAACAATCACGTCAAAAGTTTAACTCAGGAAAACTTTATATTTATGTGCATGTTGATTTTACTAAGTACAGGAACCGTATTATTTTTTAAAACATATCTCAATGTCTTAGAACTATGAAAACACGATACCTCCAAAATGTTAGCTTGGGAAAGCTTCATATTAGGTATACTTGTTGATCTTAGTGAGTATAACATCCATATTGGTTTTGTGGGGTCAAAGGTCAACAGGTCAAAGTATGAAAATCTTGTAAATAAATTAACAACAAAAGTTGATCTTGCTCAAACTTCATATTTATTATGTCGGTTCACCTTATTGAAAACAAGAACCCTATTATTTTTTTGCGGTGGTCAATGGTCATTTAAAGTCCAAGTCATAACTCTTTGTTAACATGATAACTCCAAGCGGACAGCTTAATACCACTTCATATTTAAGTATAAGAACCATTTTGGTTTTTGTGAAAGTCAAAGATCATTTGAGTTCAAAAGTTTTGAAAACATTCTAAAAACGATAACCCCAAAATTCTACTTCAAAATTCTACTTCATACTTGGTATATAGGTTGACATTAGTGAGTACTATAACACTATTGGTTTGATGAAGGGCAAGGTTATTTGAGGTGAAATAAGTCAAATTATGGAAACTTTGTAAACACATGTTTGGTATGAATGTCTGCAGACAGTGCAAGAACATAGTTGATCTATTTAATCAATAACGTTGAAAGATTTTTTCCAAGGTTAATGTAATGTTCTTCTAGTAAAATTAGCAAGTAATCACTAAACCTGCTGGCTTTCTGGTCCTAGGTTGTTGCATAGAAAGATACTTTTCGATTCTTGAAATTCTTATCCAAATTGACAAGGATTTTGTCGTGGAGGGGGTGGGTATGGGTCATGAGGGGAAGACACACAACTTGAAGGGGGACGTTTGATATGACATCACATGGTACGTACTTGAGAAAAGGCAATATGCACAGGAATTCACAAAAATACCAGTTAATAGGGGAAAGGTCAATAGGAATAATCAGTGAGGGTTCAAAAATAATATGATTTATGCTAAAATACATATTACATTTACAGTATTATATGTATAAGGCAAGATTAACTTTGAAAGGGGCCCAGGAGATATTATTATACATTATAGTGTGCGGGGGATGGGTTTCTGAGATCCCCATGGATTCACCCAATAAATATTGTCATGTGTTCAATAGTATAGGAAGTTGTGTCCCTGGGTGGTGAGCCATGAGGCAAATCACACGGAAGCTCAATTTTTGTTATTTGACATGGATACACAATTATTTAATTTGTCAAACACCTAGTATGATTATTCTAAGTTTTGAAAAGATGATATTATATGAAAGAAAATAGGGAATAATCCATGTAATCAATCCATGCATTCAATCCATGCACATTAACGTCAAAAGA
>WXZC020000627.1:0-11361 GCA_011317855.2 Paelopatides confundens
TCATTCTGAAAATGTGATTGACACCTACATGTCAGTGCTGAAAGAGAGCATTTTAAAATGTGTAATCTGGTTGTAATCAAACTCATAATGCCCCTTTAATATATGAAAACTGATTGGTTCTTATGACGCCTCTTTCAACTGGCAACAGGGGTAAGAAAATCTTTTTAAACATGTGTGACCAACATTTATGGTCAGTCATACAGTAATAATTAATATGTGAATAAGAAAGTTTGAAGCATCTGAAACTTTGTGCAGAAGTGAACACCGTCATGCACCGATATGAAGAATGCTCACTGTTGAAATAATTAGTTGAGAGTACAGTCTGTAAATTGAAAATAAAAATGCAAAGACGAACATGTTTTATGTATTTTCTACAAAACACCTACATAAGTGAACTACTGAGTATAATAAAGAATATAATCAAATAATGGGATAATCGGATACCTTTCTTAGATTCTTCGTCTCGCTGCAGACTAATCTGTTCTTGTGCCCATGCAAAACTGGCGTCTGGCTTATTCATAGACTTCACAAGTTTGACGACAGCGCTTCCGTACTTATCAAGACCATCCCTCAACAAATCATTAATTGATTTTGAATCTGGTTCTACCAGTCTTCCAAATTCTTTGCAAATCTGTAGGTTGTGAACAAATATAGGATCTGTTTAATTTGCAGTATGTGTATGTTATATTATGTATGGGCATTATCTTGCTTCTACCACATCTAATTTTAGTTCACTTTACCAACAAAAGGCCATTGTTGTAAGTGAAAATTTAGTCATATTGAAATTACTATGCAATACTCGACAATGGAATTAATATTCAATGTGGACATTATAGCCACATATGCAAGGGGAGTTGTCAACCATTCTTTTTCATCTGTAAATGTCCCTTTTCTGTGGATATTCTGTTTACAACTTTTTTACCACTAGAAATTAGATTTGTTCTTCTAGCTAAACACATTGCTACCATATGATATCAATATTCTGTTTATACGATATTGCCATTCAAAGATTCAAAGATTCAAAGTGTTTTGTCCGAATGTTGATGTGCCAACAAGACGTACAGTAATTAGATTTAAATATTAAACTATATTTTGATACACAAATTTTGAGGAATGTGCTTATGTGATGTCATATCTTTTATTGTTATCAGTCATCTGTAGCCAGCATTATACTTTTTACCAATTTGTTCTTTAAATTGTCCTCCATCCTACAAAAGGAATATGTAAAACCACAGGAATATTCCTTTAAGGTCGACCCCCACTCATGTGTTAAATAAACGTATGAGAAATTTGTGTCAAATTAGTAGATTTATTTGTGACTGCTATTTTAACGAGTAGCAAAATCATAGGTCTTGGTTAAATTAACTTTCGTCTTTAAATATCTATTCAGGCACAAACCTCATCTTCATCAAAGAGCCAAGGATATTCTGTCTTAATAGTAGTCACAGTTGCTGTGTCTTTCACTACCATCCGACGTCGATCTGATAATGTTGCGTTCATTGCAACTTCCACTCTTTCAATGTTCGGGTATTTTTTTGAGGTCTCCTTCTTCAGCCAATCTGTATGTACTAAAATTGAAGAATCATCTTCTGATGGGAGTCTGTTGGGTAGATAGTTGCAAATTCCCCAATGTGGGGTGCTCTTTTGGCCGGTGTTGTAGCATCCTTCTTGGGCCCTTTTCTTTTTCTTGAGATGACATCTGCAAGGTCTTTGTCCTCACGTTTGCGAGCATTTGCAAACTTGTACTGGAGTCTATGTTTCCAAAGAGTCTATCAAGAAAAAATATTATATAGTTTGTTATTTTTTACGATTCTAAGCTGCCACATATACATGTGGGAAGCCGAAGTGGCTTGTAACTTGCACTTCACGTCACGTGGCATTTTACATCCAGACACCCAACTGACCCCACTCTGCAGTATGTCCCTTTTTAAAGTCTTGGCAATTACTAACTCTGCAAGGCTCTAACCACTAGGGCACACAGTTGGTATAAATATAAACATAAATATATATAATAAACAACAATATGATTTTACAATTCTAATGACTGTTGACCCATCTGTCTATATCCCAACCACATTCCTCTAAACACAATTTTTTTTTCCACATTTAGAATCTGAGATGGAAAGATTTTAGAAGGATGGCTTATATTGACCTGCTAAAGGTAATAATAAAAGAAATATATAGCAAGGTTGAAAGGGGAAAATTGAACATGGTGAGAGAACTGATAATGAGAGAACTGATAATGGGTATTAAATAAAGTAGAAAAGTATATACAAATCTCACCTTAGCATTATGCACATCCATGTTGGACTGCTTGGCTAGTTTAGGATAATGCTTAAAAAGCAAGTTGACAAGGATGGTGTATTGGTTTGAGGTAGGGTAGCTGTAAAAACAAATTAACACATTCTTATTTATCTTGAAACAAACAACAACTAATAAATATATTATCACGGATAAAAAACCCTGTCAAATGTTCGATTTAGCAAAGGTGGCAGACAACTACTGTAAGTTCATCATCCCAGCTAGACTAGAATTCAACTTAATTTAAAAAGCTGTATCTCTATTAAAACAGCCCCCAATGTTAGGTTCAATTAAGTGCAAGGAGAATAAATCACTGAACTTCTAAAGGCGATGAGAAGTGTATCTTTTAGGGCAAGGAGATGCACTTCATAGCTTCCATATCGCCCTAAACGATATACTTCGCTGGTACTTAATAACCTTTACAAGTTTATGACAATAACAGAGGGTCATTTATAACATGATCAGACTTACTATGTGTGTTTAGTTACTGCATAGTAAATTGTCTCTAAAATGGCTGATCGTTCCCCTTCTTTTATGATCTGCTCCTGATCCAGTTTTCGTTGTATGTGTAATGGAAATGATGGTAGTTGGAAAGTAGAGTCCCAATTGACAGACAGTTTTGGAATTGAAATTGTGGATGGTGAAACACAGTTGGCACTTGATGAACTTGCTATGTCAGATGTAGATGGTCTGAGTCCTTCAATGGAGCTGTTGAAAGTACTGTCAGACTCTGTACTGTATGGTGAATGAATGAAAGAAATCTTTGATACATGATGTAATCTTGTATAAACTTAAAAATTGGCAGTATCAGTAATTTTCAAAGAATATGGCAAGTAAAGTTAATTAATGAGGGGTAGATCATGCTTAGTAGATTGCTTGTTTCAGATTCTACAACAGTCCCAAGTAAAAAAAAACTGGAAAGGAAGCAAATTGCAGAATACAAAACTGCATAACGGTTACTTGCCATGCAGGGCAATACTTTCACTTCAATTTAACAATTATTTCCAATGACAGGATGGTCTACTCGGGTGACATATAGCTACCTAGTTCAAATAATACATTTGGTACGTCTATACTTTGAAAACAATTATGGAAACAATATAATTTTTCTTCTAATATGTTCTGATACAAGCACTGAAACTAAACAATTATGATATCAAACTACCATGCTGTGTGACTTTCCCTTTAAAGTATGAATGGGAGAGAAGACTTCTCTGAATAAGGTGCGCTCAAGACTAGTATTACATTGTGTTTTAGGGCAAAGAGTTAATCAGATATCTTGAGATTCCTTCCATTGAGAGTTCCAAGGCTTGAGATGTAGAGAAAACGGTTATGTTTGAGATCAGAAGAAGAAAGAAGAGTATATTATTTGAAATATTGTTAAGAACAGCTTTGGCCACAGATGTTGGTTTGCAAAAGCCAAAATAACTTGTTTACACTTACCCACTTTCTAGTGATGTATCAAGGCTTTCATCATTCACTGCACCACAATCAGTTACCAGGACCTTTGTATTTGAGAAGACTTCCTCCATGTCATCATCCAGGTCAACCCAGTCCTCAAATCCTTTATCCCATGCTTGAAGCTTCACCGCCGTTAGTACAAATAAGTTGCAGGTCTTCTCCCTTATCTTTTTAACTGTAACCCGTTCCCCATCAAGAGGAAACTGGACCATTTTCTTTTCATCTCCATGTATTAGTAAGAATCTACGCAGAGCAGATTTTAATGGAGATTTAGTAAGTCTAAATATTTTACTGAGAGCACAAACAATATAATACTCAGTAATAATATATGTAAGCTACAAAACGTGTAGTTTAACTTGCATTCATGCATGTAATATTGTACCGTACTCAAACCCAAAACAGTGAAGCCCAATCCACATAACCTATAATAATTTTTCCCCATTTTAAGATTTTTTTTTCTACTTCTGATTAAGAGTGGCATTTTTCTACAAATTTAAAAAGTCAAAGTTATGGCATTGTGAAGTAGACTTTTAAAAAGATATTATCTTGTAAATAGCTTGTAAAATTGTATGTGATTTTTTCTATGAAGTTTTTTTTTACGATTTGATAATTATGACTTACAGTGACTGTGAATTGCAGTGTGGACAGATTGAGTGTGGAGAGCCAATGAGACATTTGTCTGAATGGTATGTTAGAGGTGGATGTGTATTATAACTATGTACATTCTTTGAGAATGGTGGAGAGGCATTTTTATACAATGCTACAGTAGTAAAGAGTTAACTACATCAATTACTGTATATACTGTACTTATTTAAAAGTGGTATCAAATTATGTACATGTTGTGTAAGCTACAGTTACTTCATTCTAAAAGTACTCCTTTAATACGACTTTTAAGTCATCAGCTTGTGAACTTTGTGTAGATGTTACATCTACTGTCAATAGGAAATGCCCATGTGATAATAATATACTGAAGAAATGCATGAAACAAAAAGATTATGTTCACACCAACGCCTACAGAAAAGAAAGGAAAATATCATGCTTTCACTACAAGCATCAAAATATATATATATTGTGTCTCAATGACACAAGCAAGCGTTCACCGAAATGATAAATGGACAGAGGGTAATAATCAAAAAGGTCAGTAGGTTTCTCTACTATATATGTATTGCTCAAAGTCAATTCATAGACATGAAAATGGGAACTGTACCCTAAAGTTACAGCTTCTTGACACACAAGAAAAACCTCTCCAGAAATTATACAACAAGTTTCAACAACTGCAAACTTAACAAATTTCTCTGCTGTAATCCCAATAACAACTCCACACCCTTGACTGTACCAGGTTCCATCACTACGAGCCTTTTTGACGGTATATACGGATTCAGAAGCTCCAAGTAAGGGAAGCAGCAATTTTTGGATTGCTTTGTTCAATATTCTTACAGGAGTAAGACCTCCACATGTATGCTCAATATTATCTCGTACTAAGAAGGTCCGTTTTGATTTCATCCAAGCATTGTAAAATTCATGTCTGGTAGCAAGGGTTTTACAGATATTACGCCTATTTTTAGTGCGATAAGACAACTCTTTGAAGTACATGTGTTTTCCCTCAAAACGTAATGACCAGCAGTGAGTTAATGGTCCAAACTGAAGCATTAGCTTCGGATAATGAACAAGGTAATGAAATTTTGGTTTCATTGTAACATCTGGGAACGTGTTGAAGTATTTCACAAGGAAAGATTCAACTAGATCTGCCAGAAATTCACACAGAACGGCATCTACCTCTGATGCAGTGCATACTTGTACAATATCTGCTAACATTAACAACAACTCCCACACATTGTCATCAACTGGAACTTTTTCCCCAACTATCAAGGGCAAAAGACGTAAGAAGCACCATGCTTGGACGGCTTTCTGTTTGATTTTAAACTTAGCAACTTGTGTAGCCATTTTGGAGGGCTTGTTGGTTTTGTCTGACCCTTCATAGGGGAAGCTCTCCACTTGGTCATTCAGGTACTGAAGTGAAAAATAACCTTCATTCACACAATGAAGAATCACCTTTTCCATTACATCAGGAATGACACCTTCAAATAAATCATGGGCAATATCTGGCGGTTGCCCATTTACAACATGAAAATACTCCAGTTGATTGAGGGCACTCCTCCTCTTCAAACCATATACACTTGCCATATCTGGCATTTGTTCAACCAGATCAACTTGGGCATCATAAGATTGCACAGTCCTTAGCACAAGATTAGTGCTGCGAAAATGATTCTTCAGGTCGTCCTGTGTGACCAGGCAAAATCTACAAATACGACGACAATTGAAACTCTCTTGATAACCACCAATTGTATGGGCAGCTAAGTTATCTGCAACTACCATTGAAATTGAACCTTTGAAATTATGCATAACGTTTTTGTTTAGAATATCAATACCACTAGTCTCTAAAACTCTGACGTCATTGATAAATGGAGACAGAACCTGAAACATTCCGAACTCCGAGGTGAACTGGGTAGGGCATAATGCAACCAACTGAATAAAGTGCAACTTTGAGCGGAATTTTGGAGGAATATTCCCCAGACTGTAATAAAATGCAGAGAATTTCATATGTTTCACTTTGTTACCGAGAGGATTAGCAACACAAAAATCATCCCAGTAAAATTGAATTTGAAGAGATTGTTTGTCTTGAGAAAATAGTACATTATTTTTGCAATGTAAGCTATCACAATAATCACCTAGTTTTTCATTTTGAATACTGTGACCTTGAATGACCTCTGCAAACACATCATCTATTTTAAGAAGAGCCTGTAAAGTATTCAGGACACTAACATATTGCATGCACTTCGGTTTCCCATTTGGATATCTTCCTAAAATATATTCAGTGGGCTCAACAAAGTCATAATTCATCTTCACATACGAATTTAAACGTTTTACATTACTGAAATATTGGAATGCATATTCCAAATCAGACTTCTGAAACTGATCTTCCAGAGAGTCTCTGTCTGGAATACAGTCATTATTAAGAGCATCCTTGGCTTTTTTGTGCAATTCACTTCTAGCCATGCCAAGTATATCTGTAACTTCCTCAGAAACATAACTACATGACTGGTCACTGACTTTGTACTGTTCTCTCAACCCGAGAATGAACTGAGATGCCTCTTTGTAGGCATCAATTTTTTCGGTATCATCCTCTATGTGAAGCTCATGGTTATCGATGTCTTCTTCCAAATTAGGTTCCTGACAATCAATTTCCAACTCTTCATGATCATTTGCTATAGGTACATTCCTTCCATGTGTTTCCCAAAAATCACTATGCCTTTTCTTAACATGGATTTGAAAGGTTCTAACATTACGAGATAACCATTGGCATCCTTGAATATTACATGTAATATTTGATTGAGGACTGCCATCATTATGAATATACCTGTAATGTTTCAACAATCTCAGGAAAACCTTAGTGGAAAATACACAATGGCAACAAGCAAACATAATGTAGTTTACAGTAGTACAGTGCTCACTCCATTGATACAATTATAGTCAACATCGGTACAAACAGACGTAAAATGGGCAGAAAACAGAACACCTACTCGTGTACAGATCTGTTGGCAAATACTGATCTTCTCATGGAAAGTCAGAACAAATTACCAGATTTAAAATTATCCAGACACTATCAATGTAAATAAGGCGGGCCAGTCGTCACCGGTTACTAATGGTTACCAGAGCACTCTAGACAATGTAGATTAAAGTGCATTAGTTATGTGGAGACATGTAAGTGAGGAGTAAAGTAAATAGTATGTGTGGAAGTCAATTAGATAATATCTAGACAAAATCATATACTGCACATATACAAATAATGTACATCTTTCATATTTGGCCAGAGTATGGTACAATATATCATGCAGAACTAAGTGATTACATTAAAGATGTTTGTATCTTATGACTCTTCTCTGAACACAACTGTTATACAGTAGTTATTGTACATACTGTAAACCAGATATTTTTGAAACAATATGGTGAGTCAGGAGGCTAAAATGAAATGCCTGCAACAGTTTTGTAATTAATTTAACAGTAAACTTGTCACATAATAATTTACCTGAAAAGAAGAACAAAGAATATAATTAATCACTTCTGCAATAGGTAGGAACAACTGAATCCTTGACTATTGTTATGGGTACATACATTTACAAAAACAAATTATTGTATTTCCTTAAGTTTCACATCAGTTTTTTTGTTTAAAAACCAGAAATTCAAAAATACATTGTGGTTTCGATGACATAAATATGTTCAATCAGTTAATATTGTTATTTTATGTGTGCACATACTCATAGTAAAATTACACAAACTATTTACAGAAGAACTGTACTGTACATTATGTTAAATGACCTTTGACCTCTATCAAGAGCAATACCCATGTAGACCTCATTAATGGGCATCCAAATACCAAGTGACTTTTGACCCCATCATGTTTACAGGGTCTCCACGATTTGACCTCTGGTGATGGCAAATGACCCTTTGACCTCCCACAAACACAATAGGATTCTACTACAAATGGCTTGTTAGCATACCATGTACAAAATGTTTAAACTTCTTATCTTGAGATATTGTTTACAAGTTTTCATGGTTTGACCACTGCCTGCCTGAGATGATCTTTGACCAAAAAGCTTCTCTCATTCAATGTGGGTCAAAGTATGACATATGTCCAAGCTTCCCTTCTTAACATAGTGTTTACAAGGTTTTCATGATTTGACCTCTTCAATCTTAATGACCTCAACCTCCACCAAAAACAATACACTTCTACTCAATATGGGTCATCAACAATACCAAGTATGACATTTTCCAAGTTTCCCTTCTTGAGATATCGTGTTTAAAAGCAAGGCATCAGATACACATACAGTACTTACTACACAGGTTACGATTATCATCTAAACCAATAAAAGGTTTTGGTAATTGTACCTAAAGATGTCAGTTCCTAAGAGGTGAGTCAATTGTGTATGCTCTGGTAAGGTCAAATGTGGTACAATTCAAAACATTCTACATTAGTAAAATATTATGAGAAAACCATTTGTATAGACAGGAACTTAATGCCAAACCACATCCTTCCCGGCTGTTTCGCCCTGTTGCCAGTTCACCATTAACCCCTATAGAACTACTATACCTATACACTGAAAAGTCCTGAAACTGCATCATTTGTCTAAATAACCATGAAGTTTTCATTTTAGTATCATGTACCATTACTGCAAATTGCTTTGGGAAATTTCAATGATGTATTCAACATTAGTGTACAATTAGTCGTCGAAATGAACGATGAAAAAAAATCAACAAAAACATAAATTAACTGGTAATTAATTAAAAACAAAGAAAATAATAACAAGTCAATAATAATAACAAGTCAATCATCTAAGTAATATTTATTCCAAAAAAAGTTTAGTTGAATCACTGGCTAAAGACGTATGATACTTACTGTAGGCTAGGTTAATGATGAACGTTCACTATTTTATCAGGCCCAAGTTCGTATTTCCGTAAGGAAAATAGATAATACCCATGGCAAAAATGTAGATTTATATCAAAATATTGGTCCAATATTTAAATTGTAGCCGTAAAATTATTCAAAAAATACAGCGTAATGCGCTAGACCGTTGACTTTGTTATTGTAGGATAGGGCTAGGCTAATGCCTACATTCCTATTTCTGTAAGAAAGAAAGGTAATAATAATCCATGGCAAAAATGTAGACTTACAGTTCATAACATATTAATTAAAATACAAGCATTCAAAACAAAATGTGCACATATCAGAGCAATGGGTCAGTGGCAAATGTCATTAAAAAAAATCAATTTCAACCATCACCAGTACTACAAACAATAGTTTTTGTTTTAAAAAGGTGTGGTTGTATCTAGAATAAACAAAGTCCTTTGTACTAGTATCATTGACAACGATCTCTTGATTTATATTGCTAGAATTCGGACCACATAGTAACCATCTAAAAATGATGCTATACACAAATAACATAGGGGTTAATAATTTCGCTCCAAGTAGTACCACCAATTTGTCCCTAAATACCTACCAATTGGACCCCATGTACCTACCAGATCTCCCACATGTACATACCAGTTTGCACCCTCCCCCACAAATCTAGCAGTTCCCCCCTACAAACCAACCAATTAAAATTCCTATATATATTTGGAATCTGAAGGAATCATTACAAAATGTATTGTAATTCTTTCTGGTGTTTAGTAAACGAGAGTGAGCGCATTGTTTAATTGTGTTTATGAGAGAAAAGAAAACGCGCAGGATTTGAATTGTGTTTTGAGAGAAAACACGTGCAGGATTTGAATTGTGTTTGAGAGAGAACACGCGTAGGATTTGAATAGTGTTTGAGAAAAACACGCGCACATGGTTTGAGAGAAAGCACGCACAGTGCTTGAATTTCTGTTTTGGGAGAGAACACGCGCAGAAGTAAATGTGTGTGAGAGAAAACACACAGGGGTTGAATTGTGTTTGCCAGGGAACGCGCGCAGAACTGGTGTGTATGACTGTGTACAGTGTACATTACTTGGCTGATATCATTGTGGTGGTATTATTAGACTACTCTCCATTTAACAAACATTGTTTACAATGACACTGAAATTAACAAATTAGGCATAGTCTACACCATGCATGTCGTGTGTTACATCATGATTTTATTAATTGATTCATTAATTACGCCACTCCTTTACCTGATATTGATAATAAAAGTCCTACTTTATACGAATTATAATACATCTGGGCTACCATGCATAACGTGTGTAATACAAACCTAGTATTATCGTTCAATTTCAATGTATTACAACTTACTCACATAGCCTACTTGCGGTACTGTATAGTCTGACATTATACCGAGTGTAGTAACCAAGCCTAGCCTACCACTGTACTACCAGTATCAGTATCACTCACATTGTGACAAACACAGTAGGCTACACCTAGCATAGCGTAATAGTTTCTACCCAGTACCACCACTGTACCAACTGGATCTGGACACAATATAGCACAATCGAAGCGAATTTTGTATTCAGAGTATTATATATATAAAAAAAAGAATAGTAATACATATTTATGGAATTAAATAGGTCAACTCACCGAGCGATTGAAGACATTTTGGAAGGTTTTTCTCTTGTCTTGTCACGATCTGGAACTTGAAGTATGCTGCTATGGATGGGTTGGATCAACGTGTGTACGTCAATACTGCATTTAGAACTTACGCGGGCATGCGCGATGCAGCCAGTTGAATAGGAAAGTATAGCGCCACCAGTAACGTCACACGTAAATGAACAGATTAGTCAATGGACTAGGCAATAGTAGTAGCCTAATTTTATGCACAACAATACCAAATGGCATTTTCGTTGAAAAGAACAAAGAATATGTACAAATGTGTATTCATGCTTTTTCTTATAATTACATTACAAAAAAAACGTAAATTCCTCTTAACTACACCACATAGTAACCATCTAAAAATAACATGGCACGATATTCCGTCTTCGATTGCGAGAATAGTGATGCTATACACAAATAACATAGGGGTTAATAATTTCGCTCCAAGTAGTACCACCAATTTGTCCCTAAATACCTAC
>WXZC020000628.1:0-11356 GCA_011317855.2 Paelopatides confundens
CGACATACCCTGACAAATGTTCAGTGAGGGAATCTGTACCAGAAATGATTGGTTTACCAGGGGGCGTTAATTTAAATTCTTTCGATAAGTGGCAAATTTCATCTTTCGTGAGCTCAGAAGTACTATTAGGGGCGTTCGGTTGAGCGGAAGATGAATGTGAGGGATTACATTCTAGTTTATTTGAAATAATTTTCGGTAATTTATGTATTTTGGGAAGAGTATAGAAAACACTGATTTTAGGGTCTTTGGGGATAAGTTCTCTTACTTTGGTAGGCATATTACCTGATATATTATTATAGAGTTCTTTAACTTTGGCGGTAAACATCTGTATAGGGTTGACTGGAAGTAGTTCTTAAAACTTACATCGTGCGAGAAAATGTATTCTTTTATCAGTTCTCAGTTATTATTTGCTGAAGAAGGTTCCAGGGGAACCGAACATTTCAAATCTAAATATAACCGTACTCCTTATATTACTAATTTTATTTATTTATACCATTATGATGCATGCTTATATTTGTTTATTTGTTTGTACCTCTTTTTATAAAATTTATGAAATTGAAAACATCCACTCATGCGAGAACAGTGTTAATGTTACCTGATTTCCAATGCATTAACTATACTTACATATATGTCAATTCAGATAGATTGAAGAATATCTGCTCGGAAATAGATGTGAATTTGTTGCTACTTAAATCCCTGCAATGAATTGTAGAAAATATTCAATAATTTCTCAATTTCTCAACATTTATAGTCGAAGTGTTCGCCAAAGGAAAACATTATAAAGATTGCAAAGTGTACTATTTATATTTACTATTCTTACAAAAGTTCAAAAACAAAAATGTATGAAAATCTGCTGAGGAAGTGATGCTAGTGGCATGCTATGTAAATATATAATAAAAAGACTACGTGTCATTTGACTATACTTTCAATCATAAACATGTGATTCATAATTGTACATTTATGCATCAATGTGAAATATAATGGAGAAACGAAATTTGAAGAATTTCTGTCAAATATGACCCAACACGCTGTTCTTTAAGATTTCCAAAACATATTACTGCGGAAAGATCAACATATACTCAATCATTTGTTATTATCACGCTGTGTACGTTCTTGTAGACAATTTATCGGCAGATAATTCATCGCAGAAAAATAGTATAAAGGTTGCGTAATTACCAATGTGTATTTTCTATACTTACAAAACGCTCAATGCAGATAGGTTTGAGAAGATCCCCTCATAAAGATATGTTAGATTGTTGCTACTTATATTCCTGCATGAAATAGCAGGGTAAAGACATATGATTATATTTATATACTTGGGAATGTGATTCATAATGGTTTCATGCATGCATCGATGTGAAATAGAATGGAGCTAATACTTTCTAAGAAATATAACCCGAAACGTTAGTCTGTAAAATGTCCAAGAACGCAGTACTACTGAAATATTCCTATAGATTCAACCATTTGTTAGCTTCACGCCATATGTCATATGTTCTTATTGTGTAAAATATAAATAAACAGTTCACCAACGCAAGAACAATGTAAATATTCTATACTGTCTGTTTTCTATTGACCATATTTAGACACATGCAATGTAAGGCGAGTGGAGCAGATCTGCTGAGGAAGATATGTTAGTTTGTTGCTACTTATCATATATGTAATTAATTATATATTACAATGCATTGACATATACTTACATACCAGATACATTTTCATAATTGTTTCACCAATGGATCAATGAAAAACAGGATGGAAGAGAGGAAAATCTAGAATTTCTTAACACACAACACGTTCATATTATGATTTATATAAAAGTAATATGAACGACTCAGATACACTGAAGTAGTTGGTAGTATCACGTTAATTTATTTTTGTGCGGAAAAGTTATATGTGAATAGTTCACAGAAGAAAAACAGTGTAAAAGTGAAATCATTTCCAAATTATATTACTATACTTACAAAAAACCCAGTGCCGAGAGATTATAGAAGATCTGCTCAGGAATAGATGTTAGTTGATTGTTACATAAATCTCTAAAATAAATAACAGAGTAAAAGTCATTGGACTATACTTACTTAGCGAACATGTTTTTCGTATTTTTCATTCATGAATCAATGCGAAATGGAAGCAAGTAACATAACACGTGTTGCTACTTATATTTCCGCAATATTTCACAGTAAAAGCTATTGGATTATACTTACATGTCTCAAATTGCGTTTTTTAATGTTTTCATTCATTCAACAAAGTGAAATAGAATGAAGCAAAGACAATTCTAAAATTTATAAGAAATAAGACCTGAAATTCTAGCCTACAAAAATGTAACACTATTGTACCTTCCTTACAAAAATATTTTATACAATTATATCGAACAATTATATCGAATTTCTGTAGAATTTTCATAGAACTTTCTATAGAATTTATTTAGAAATATTTTCTGTACACTTTTTTATAGGATTTTCTATAAATTGGTTTCTATATAATCTCTATAAACTGTATATATTATATAAATATATCTTTCTAGACCTCCTTACTGCCTGAAATTTGTCATTTTTTACAATACTTACAACTCAGACAATTGAGAGAGTCTAGAGAAGATCTGGCCTGGAAGAGATGTTATTTCGTTGTTTGATAATTCTCTGCAAGACATGGTAAATAATTGTAAAGTAATTGAATTGTGATTGATGCACTGATGTAAAACAGAACGAATGAACGGGAATTCGATAGTTTATATCACCAATGACCAGAACGACTACTATATTAGGTATTTAAATACGTTATTCTACAGAAACATGGAGCTGCGGCGTCACATCTTGATATTATGTCGATTTATCTTGTTTTTAGGAATGAGATTATCAGTATACGAAAAGAGAAAATGTATACAGTTTATTATTTGTGTTTACAATAGAATAGAGATTTGCACATATTGCAGTGAAAAACAGGATATAAAAAGAAAAGTCTTGAATTTCTCAATATGATGTCCGACCATGTTTATCTTTATGATTTCCAAAACGATTCAGATATCCTAGATGTGTATAATTCATCAAAGAACAGTGTAAAGGTTAGCTGTACCCACAAAGAGATGTTAGTTGGTTGTTACTTACCTATATGCAAACAAAATACTAATGCAAATTATTGGATTATACTTACATATGATAAAATGTATTTCGTAATTGTTTAATTTATGCATCAATGTGACATAGAATAGAGAAAATTAAATACACGAATTATAAACAAATATGACCCAAAACTTACCAAGAACGTACTACAACTGATATATTGAAAAGTTCTCAACATATGGTTACTGTCACGTTATATATATATATATATTATCGGAAAATACAGTAGAACATTCACTCATGTTAGAACAGTGTAAACAGTATATACTTTCCAATTTGTGTTTACTATACTTACAAATGGTCCAATACAGAGAGATTGTAGAAACTCTCCTCAGGAAAAGATATGAGTTTGTTGGTACTTATATCTCTGCAAGAAATTGCAGAGTAGTTGTCATTGAATTATATTTACATACTTGAGAATGCGATTCATAATGGGTCCATTCATGCATGAAAGTGAAACAAATTAACTAAGAACGTCGAAGAATGTCTAGCAAATATAACCCAAAACGTAAATCCAAAAGATTCCCAAGAATGCAGTACTACTGGAATATCCAAATTAAAAATCTTGTGTCAAATATAATACAACAATTAACCGACGCGAGAACTATGTAAATGTTAACATAATTTCCAATTTGTATTTACTATATTTATCAAGCATTCAATACATAATGATTGGAGGAGATATGCGCTATAAAATATGATATGTTGTTGATATTGGACTCCATGCAACAAATAATAGAAAACAAGACATTACATACATGGAAAATGCTCATAATAATTTCATTCATGAATCAATAAAAACAGGATGAAATAGAGGAAAGTATGTAATTTGCCATGATGACCGAAGCCCCACGTTGTTATGATTTCCAAAACGTACTAATACTGAACGACTCTGATGTACTGAAGCAGTCGCAGGTGAACATTCTCTTTGACACACAGGTTAAAGATATTAAAGGATCTCAAATAGTTTCAAAGTGTCCAAATGTGTCCAAATGTTATTCAAGGGGTTTATCTAAAGGGTATTTGCAACATATTCACAATTAATGTTAGATATATAAATTGTTGAAAGATTGAAAGCTTTCCAAATGGTTCCATCATCTGGCATTGCAAATGGTGTTAATTAACCGAACGATTCCCTTTCTACCCTTTCCAAACGATTCCACCAGCTCATTTTGTAGTGTTTTCACCTTTCTAAAGGGTTTCCTTTCCATACACTGGTTTCAGTAATATGTTTTGCAAACGGTTTCAATTACCGAACGGGTTTTCTTTCTACATACATGTCCATAGGGGTTCATCAACTATGTTCGTGTCGTGTTTCACCCATTCAAACGGTTATGTATTTACATATATTTTCATTAACTATTTTTCCTAGGTTTTGAACTATCTAAAGGGTTCATCTTCTTCACAAAATTGTGTGGTAAGGGTCTAAAACCAATTCAAATGGTCGCATGATATATATATCAATGTGCGTTACACCGACAACCGTGATGTTGTCAATTTTTACTTGATTTCCGACACTTTACTTAATGTATGCTTCTCTTCAGAAAATGGCACATAGGTTAGATTCACGAATCATTCCTTTGTGGAATTTCCGGCATACATATGTGGAAAATACTTTCACTGTCCTAAGTCACACAGTGTGTTCTTTTATTGGTTAACATAACTGCTCTAACCTATAAAATTAGCACATATTACGTGGTAATATTACTAAGATACAAGTTCTCATCCAGTTCAACTGACCAATCACCGATCCTCCTTCACGGGTATGTTTGTCACGTCCGTAGGTCTCGTCCTTTACAGAAATAGCTTTTATTCTGAACAGCATATACTAGCTGCAGATTAGTACTAGTAGTAAATAGGAAATGGACTATGGACTAATAACTATCATTGGATTGGGAGGTATTGTTTTTTTTCTGAAAGGAATGTTCTGGGTTGATACTGTATTTCCTACATCAAATACAATCAAACGTGACAACTCAATTAAACGATCACAAAGAAAGAATCGTTAGACGAAACTACCTCGAAGGTGAAGAACGCATATAGCAGAGACCCTAGTGATTGAGAGGCAATATCGCACGGCGCGACTTTACTGTTAAATTTAGAAGAGAAAAACGCTTGAAAATGTAGTTTCTTCCTAACATACAATATGTGTATTCTTGTTTTCTTTCTTTTATATATAAATGTCTGTTAACATTATTTATTTTGAAGAATTACATCAGAGGGGGGTATACAATAATGATATGCACGTCGTTATCGCTATTGATATTGTCGTCATCCAATTACTGATCCAACATTAATTGTTCATCAGGCCGATCTTGGTATACTATTTTTGTTCATGATGTCACAACCTGGCGGTTGCGGTGTAGTTTTCTTGCTTTGTGTTGTAACGTGTCAGAATACGTTACGGGTAGGATATAAGGTGCCGTCGTCCTGTTATGAAATATGCAGAAATTGATTTGCCTCAGATGATTTACATCATCTTGAACAATACCGATAAACTGTGGATTTCCCAAAAGGAAGCATACTTGGTCCCCTTTTCTTTCTGTGGTATATTAATGATATGAAATATTCAGTTAAAATTAAACTAATACTGTTTGCTGATGATATCTGTATTATTGTTTCTTCAAAATATCATGAGTTTATTTCTAATTAACTGGCTTCTGAAATTAATTCAAAACTTGGCGTACGGACAATAAAGTGTCTCAATATGGGCAAAACTGAATGTATCTTGTTTGGGACTAGGCACATATTAAATAAAATTAAATCTTTCAGAATATGTTATAATAATCATGAAGTGGTTTCTTCAAAATCTGTAACTTACCTTGTGATAATTTTAGATGAGTTTGTTATGTGAGCTTATAGTTAACTCTATAATTTAGAAAACTAATTATACTTAATTATTTGTACAGAGAAAGGAGTCTTTTAATTGTTATTCTTCGAAAAACTGTCTGCCTAGCTGAATTCAACCTACGTTTGATTATCCAGGCTGTTCCTGGTATGACGGACTTACCATTACCTTACGAAACAAACTTAAAGTGAATCAAAATAAAGTTATTACATTTATTATTGGTCTCAGTCATGAGGTATAGTTTACCTGGATTTTTAAAGGTTGGATTTGATAATATTGAGCAAAGATTTAAGCAGTTGCGGCGTAACCATGTTTTTAACATTGCTCATAAAACTTGTCCCAGTATCTTCAGCAATATTTCTTACCCATTTCATCAATTATTAATTGTAATAATATAATTGTGCAATCAGTGACTGCAATAATTTACCTAGCCATTTTAAAGGCATTAGTATTAAAAAATAGTCTTTTAAACTTAACATTGAAATGTATTTTAATTGTATAATTACATTTCAATTGTGTTATAATTATGGCACTTGACATGTAATATGTTTAGCGTGTATTTTTTGTTATTTATGTGGAAATTACAAGGAACTATAGTACAACATATGTTACATACATGCCTCTTGCAATACATAAGACAATTATATACAATACAATATCGCAACAGTATCAAAATGCCTTGAAAATTCCAACATGACTGGTCCTGCTAAGAAGGTGTCGAATTATCCGCACTATATGGCTTGTTATGCGGTAAACACTTGTATGAAAACTCTTCGAGATAAATATATTGGCATGAATCGCTTTGGAATCCTTTAGGGTGAAACCCTTTGACAAAAATCCATAACTCAAAGGGATTTCAACAGAGTGTTTCAAATGGATTCCTGTCAACCCAAATGGTTTTCAACCAAACGATTTCAAAGGGAATTTCCACTTGGCGTTGTTTGTATCGCGTTCATTTTTTTCTTGCGCAACATTTATATGTGATTAGTTCACATAAGAAAAACAGTGTACATGTTAAACAATTTCCAATTTATGTTACTATACTTACAAGAAGATCAATACTGAGAGATTAAAGAAGGTCTGCTCATGAATATATGTTAGTTGGTTGTTACTTAAATGTCTGCAAGAAAATACAGAGTACAAGTCATTTGATTACACTTAGATAGGAGAAATGTGTTTCGTAATGTTATTATTCATGCCATCAATGTGAAGTAGAATGGAATAATAAAATAAACGAATTACAAACAAGTATGCCGAAACACGTTTTTCATTAACATTCCCAAGAACGTAATGACACTGATTTATTGAGAGCTACTGAAGCATATGTTAATTGTGCGCTATTTTTCTTACTTAGCATTCAGAAGAACATTCACTCACGCGAGCACAGTTTAAATGTTACATACTGTCCAGTTTGTGTTTACTATATACTTACAAATATTCCAATAAAGATAAACTTGAGAAGATCTGCTCAGGAAGAGATGTTAGTTTGTTGCTACTTAAATCCCTGTAATAAATTGTAAAAAACAAAATATTCAAGTATTTATCAATTTATCAACATGTATATGTGAAGTTTTCACTGAATAAAACAGTTTAAAGCTCAAAAATGTACTAATTATACTTGCTATACTTACAAAAAGTTCAAAACAAAAAGAGTTGAGAAAATCTGCTCAGGAAGATATGCTAGTTGGTTTCTCCTTAAATCTCTGAAAGAAATTACAAAGTACGTGTCAATTGATTATAATTACAATCATAAACTTGTAATTTGTAATTATTTCATTCAAGCTTCAATGTTAAATAGAATGGAGCAAAATAAACAAATTACCAAAAAAATGATTACTTAATCGTTTCTCTTTAAGTTTTTCAAGAACGTAATACTATTGATTTCTTCAGATGTACTCAATTATTGGTCACAATTACGCTATTTATTATTGTCTTGCTTAACATTCAAGAGAACATTCACTCATGCGAGAACAGTGTTATTGTTACATACTTTCTATTATATTAACTATACTTGCATATACGTTAATACAGATATATTTGAGAGGATATGTTCAGGTATAGATGTTATATTGTTGATACTTAAATCCCTGTAATAAATTGTAGAAATCAAAATATTCACGAGCGTATCAATACAATGACACAACACGATGTCCTTTAACATTAGAAAAGGCGTATTATTTACTTCATATAACAAATTATAGAAAACAAGACATTCAATCATTTCTGAATACAATTATTCCTGATTTTTATTCTAACCGCAAATTATAACTACTGACGGATTCAGATTTACCCAGGCATATACTAGTATCATACACTTTTTTCTTTCAGAAAATGTATATGTGAAGAGTTGACTAAGGGAAACAGTGTAAAGGTTGCATAATTTCCAATCTGCATTCGTTATATATTAAACACGCTTATCCTATTCTTTAATATGTTCAACTTTAGGAGAACATACTACTACCGAAAAAAATTAGATGTACTCACGCATTTGTTATTATTACGCTATGATTCGTATTGTAGAATATTTATATGGAAATATTTCACAGACAAAAAGTAGAATTTTGCAATTTTATTTACAATACTTACAATCCAGCCAATTGAGAGAGTCTAGAGAAGATCTGGCCTGGGAGAGATGTTATTTCGTTGTTTGATAATTCTCTGCAAGACATGGTAAAAAAGTAATTGAATTGTAATTACTTACGGGAAAAGTGTTTTCATAATGGTTTGATTGATGCACTGATGTAAAACAGAACGGATGAACGGAAATTCGATAATTGATATCACCAATGGCCAGAGCGACTACTATATTATGTATTTAAATACGTTATTCTACTGAAACATAGACCTGCGCGGCACAACTTGATATTATGGCGATTTATCTTGTTTTAGGAATGAGATTATCCGTATACGAAAAAAGATAATGTATACAGTTTATTATTTGTGCTTACAATTGTTACAAATATTTGCATAAAGGTAGAATGGAGATTTGCACAGATCGCAGTGAAAAACAAGATAGAAAAGAAAAGTCTAGAATGTCTCAAAATGATGTCCGACCACGTTAATATTTATGATTTCCAAAACGATTCAGATGTCCTAGATGTGTATAGTTCATTACAGAACAGTGTAAATGTTAACAGTGCCCACAAACAGATGTTAGTTGGTTGTTACTTACATATCTTCCAAAAAAATACTAGTGCAAATTATTGGATTATACTTACATATGATAACATGTATTTCGTAATTGTTTAATTTATGCATCAATGTAAAATAGAATAGAGAATACTAAATAAACGAATTATAAACAAATATGACACAAAGCGATACTTTTTAAGATTTACACGAACGTACTGCAACTGATGGATTGAAATGTACTCAACACTTGGTTACTATCACGTTTTATATATTTTATCGGAAAATACAGTAGAACTCACTCATGCTGGAAGAGTGCAAACGTTATATACTTTCCAATTTGTATTTACTATACTTACAAATACTCCAATACAGAGAGATTGTAGAATATCTGCTCAGGAAGAGATGTGAGTTTGTTGGTACTTATATTTCTGCAAGAAATTGCAGAGTAGAAGTCAGTGGATTATATGTACATACTTGAGAATGCGATTCATACTGGTTTCATTCATGCACCAAAGTGAGAAAAAAATTTAGCTAAGAACACCGACAAATTTCTAGCAAATATAACCCGAAACGTAAATCCGAAAGATTTCGAAGAATGCAGTACTACTGGAATATCCAAATTAAAAATGTGTTAGTTCCACGACCCGTATCTCTTTTCTTCTTGCGTAAAATATGATACAACAATTAACCGACGCGATAACCATGTAAATGTTAATATAAACATAATTTCAATTTTGTATTTACTACATTTATCAAGCATTCAAATTAGAATGATTGGAAGAGACCTGCGATATAAAATATGCTAGTTTGTTGTTATTGAACTCACTGCAACAAATTATACAGACAATACATACATGATCAATGTAGTTTCATTCATGGATCAATGAAAAACAGGATGAAACAGAGGAAAGTCTATAATTTGTCATGATGACCGAAGATTCACATTGTTATGATTTCCCAACGTACTAGTACTGAACGACTTAGATGTACTGAATCAGTTCCAGGTTCCCTTTGACACACAGGTAAAATATATTAAAGGATCTCAAATAGTTTCCAAAGTATCCAAATGTGTCCAAAGGTTATTCAAGGGGTTCCTCCAAAGGGTATTTGCAACATAATCACAATTAATGTTAGATATCTAAATGGTTGAAAGATTGAAAGCTTTCCAATGGGGTTCATCAACTGGCTTTGCAAATGGTTTTAATTAGCCGAATAATTCCATTTCTATACGTTTCCAAACGATTCCACCAACTCGTTTTGTAGTGCTTTCACCTTTGTAAAGTCTTCCCTTTCCATACACTGGTTTCATCAATATGTTTTGCAAACGGTTTCAATTATCGAAAGGGTTTTCTTTCTTCATACATTTTCAAAGGGGTTCATCAACTATGTTCGTGCCGTGTTCACCCATTCAATGGGTTACTTTTATATGTATTTACATTATTTTCATTAACTATTTTTCCTAGGTTTTGAACTATCTAAAGGGTTCATCTTTTTCACAAAATTGTGTGGAAAGGGTCTAAAACCAATTCAAAAGGTCGCCTGATATAATATTCAAATAGGCGTGACACCGACAACGTGAAGTCATATAGTTTTACTGGATTTCCGACACTTTACTTAATGTATGCTTCTCTTTTCTTCAGAAAATGGCACATAGGTTAGATTCACTAATCATTCCTTTGTGGAATTTCCGGCATACATATGTGGAAAATACTCTTACTGTCCTAAATCACACAGTGTGATATTTTACTGGTTAACATACTGCTCTAACCTATACAATTAGAACACATTACGTGGTAATATTACTAAGATACAAGTTCTCATCCAGTTCAACTGACCAATCACCGATTCTCCTTCACTGGTATTTTTGTCACTTCCGTAGGTCTCGTCCTTTACACATAGAGTTTTTATTCTGAACAGCATATACTAGCTGCAGATTAGTACTAGTAGTAATTCGGAAATGGACTGTGGACTAATAACTATCGTTGTATTGAGAGGTATTGCTTTTTTTCTGACAGGAATGTTCTGGGTTAATACTGTATTTCATACATCAAATACAATCAAACGTGACAACTCAATTAAACGATCACAAAGAAATAATCGTTAGACGAAACTACCTCGAAGGTGAAGAACGCATATAGCAGAGACCATAGTGATTGAGAGGCAATATCGCACGGAGCGACTTTACTGGGAGGTTCGGGGTTCGATTCCTGGCCGAGTCATTGCCAAGACTTTAAAAAGTGACCTACTCATGTAATGCTGGGGT
>WXZC020000629.1:0-11356 GCA_011317855.2 Paelopatides confundens
GGTGCAGAGTAATATAGTATAGTAATAATGTTCTACAGTATAATATACCTATACAGTTTCAGCCGTGACTCTGAATTGCATGTCCATCCCAATGGACATTCATCAGACAACTGAAACTATATCGGGGGACAGTATGCCTTATATGCAAATTTCACTGGAGAATGGAGAGGTTTCCCGAAAGGTCTGTTATATTACCATTTACGTTATAATATGTTGGTTTGTAATACATTGTTTGGATGTTTTCTTGTTTTGTATATGTTTACCAACACGCGGAATGGATATCTCTGTTTTTTTTCACAAGATTTTTCGTTGAATTGCTTTTTGTGTATACTAGGCACAGCGGGGTGCGCAGCATTTCGTAGGTGGATTATGCACTTTAAATTCCCCAACTTATTTAGTGTGCGGTTGTGAAACTTTATGGAGGGAGTTCTGTTGGTGGGCTCGTAGGAGTGGAGGAGAATGTTTTGCAGAATCTAGGGTACGTAAATTCAAAATAGAAATAAATATATATCCCCAATTTTTTTAAATGTGTAGCTTAGAAATACATTGAAAATATATGTGTAGGATATATTTGGCATTTATACTATCCTAAACATTTTAAAAATATGATATGGATTTTTGTGCTTACGATGTGTACAGGGAGGAGAATAAAATGTACTGTTGTAGTGGCGGCTGTAGGATGTTTTGTAGGATCCGTTTTGTTCGTACCTCAAATTCCGAAACGGGAAAGGAGGCCCCTCCCCTTTGGAAAATGTATAACAAGTAAGATTAACTACATGCACAGTGGTGCGAAATTTTCCAATTTTTAAGTGAATGACATTTAAACAAATTTCATATTTATTCCACCTATTCGTTTACAGATCCAAAACACATGTATTTACAAAGAGGGGGAGAGGGACTCTTTCAACATATTTCGAATCACAGCTTCCCTCCAATAGGTTGAATCACAGCTCTGATAATTGAACTCATTTCGTAATTTGCAATCTAGTTTATAGTCTCGCGTGCCCAATATATTTTTAACAGTTGAAAAAATAGCGAATCATTGGGTGGGTTCGTGGTAATTCCAAAGCGCTTCCGTCATGTGACTCTCCTGTGTGTGAATTATAGCTTTAAACATAGACTAGATGCATATCGGTTAACACTTATAACGTAATAATTCTGGGTAAATGAGGGAGAGGAATATATTTAAAAGGTTTACCCCAATGTTAAAAATAAATCAATGCCAATGAATACAAGACACATAATTTAAATTCCAGTTCAAAACCAGTTGAAAGTTTAACTGGTCTCAACTGGTCTTAACTGGATCTAGTTGAATCAACTGGTCTTTAACTGGTGTGAATGCTGATTCCAATTTAGCACAACACGAATTTATCAACTGGAAATTTCCAATTGGAAATGTTCAACTGGATCCAGTTGAAGTTCAATCGTTCGATATGAGCTAAACTGTGAATTTCCATTGGGAATTTTGAACAGGGTGTCCCCCAAGTCATATGTGAAATGAAAATTATTTTGATTTAAAGTGGTCATCTCGTGCTTCAATATTGCTAACGGAAGCTACTTTTTAAATATGTTGATATATATTTGTGTTACTTTTAAGGAGATGTCGCAAGTACAATTTGTACATTTGCTGTATTGATTTCAACTGACCAGTTTGACCCACCCAGCCCATTGGAGCTGGTTTCAGTTCAGGTTGTTTTCTTTTAAAATTGGTTCCAGTTCAGTTTGTACCGGTTTACCGTTGAACTGTTTCAAAATTCCAGTTCCAACTGGCTCATGAATATTCATTTTTATGCGTTCAAAGTAACACAAGGGATTGCAATGCTTAATTAGAGAATGTCGGTGTCTAATTACATTTAATTATCTTTGGGACTATTCTTTTCGACATGTTACCATTCTGTTTAGTCTGTGTTTATTGTTGTTGTTTATGTATAAATTAAAATATAATCGTATTGGAAAATGACCACCTTGTTCAACATTACAGTGTGAACTGGTTCCAATTTGAACGTTAATTTACTTGTGGGTAGTTAACGCCTCTTGATGTTAGCTCCAACCATCCCGGACACCACACGTATTTTGAATACAGAGAGCCAGCCCTACAACAGTCCAATGTAATATTTTGTAATATATTGCTAGTATAGAGATAGGGCTCGTTTTTTCAGTAGGCGACAAAACAGTTTGATTAACCCATGCGATGGACATTGGAAGGCCCACTTTGTTGACCGATTGATCTTCTCTGACGTAGATCATATTACTTTTTAAGAAATGTCTACATGCTAACACGATAGAATAAGCCTTGTTGGTCTTTTGCATAACTCTTAACCCATATGTGCAGGACTCACAGTGTTTCATTTACAATTTCAAATGAGGCTACGTGGCCTTTTCTCCTAATATTTAACAACATTGTGTTATATTTTACCTCAAATCCTTAATAATTCTTTGAAAAAATGTCGGTCTTAAACACCGTTTTAAAATACCTTTTGCCGGCCTTTCACGTCTTACATGCAATTTACCCCTTTTCATCTTGTGAACTTATCATTTAAATAGTGTGTATGCATAGGGATGAATCTTGAAGCTAAATAAAAGCCTAATTTCTGCTTTCAACGAGTAGTTATATTATGTTTTTGTTTGAAACTGTCAAATAATGTGTTGTATTTGCCTTTAGGTGTGATTTTTTAAGCTATATAAATCCCAAATGCTTAGATATGTTTTGGTTAGGTTATTGTTTAGGCATATTATGTGATTCAGTCTAAATGGAAACCTGGATATGGAAAGCTGCTGCATGAAAGGAACTTATGATATTCTTCTTTGATACTACCGATGGTGTGTATGCCTCTTAGCGCGATTCGCTAAGGTGACTGAAACTGCGAATACTGCTTCAAAGGAGCTTAGAAAATGTTCTTGTTGGACGTTGGCAATGTTGTGTATGCTTGATATCGTGATACGTATGAGTTTAGAATATGTTCTTGTTTGATACTGCCAATGTTGTGTATGTCTCTTATCGTGATTCGTTGAGGCGACTGAAACCGCGAATACTGCTGTAAAGGAGTTTAGAACATGTTTTTTATACTGAAAATGTTGTGTATGCCTATTAGTGTGACCCATAGGAGCTTATAATATGTTCTTGTTTGATACTGTTAATGTTATGTTGCCTGTTAGTGTGATTCGTTGAGGTGACTGAAACCGCGAATGCTGCTGTAAAGGAGTTTAGAACATTTTTTTATACTGAAAATGTTGTGTATGCCTATTAGTGTAACCCATAGGAGCTTATAATATGTTCTTGTTTGATACTGTTAATGTTGTGTTGCCTCTTAGTGTGATTCGTTGAGGTGACTGAAACCGCGAATGCTGCTGCAAAGAAGCTTAACATGTTTTTATACTGAAAATGTTGTGTGCATATTAGTGTGACTCATATGAGCTTATAATATGTTCATGTTTGATACTGGTAATGTTGTGTGTGCCTCTTAGTGTGATTCTTGAAGCTGAATCAAACCATGAATGCTGCTTTAACATATCTTATAATATGTTCTTGATTGATACTGATAATGGTGTGTATGTATCTTAGCATGATTCTTGAAGCTGATTGAAACCCCAAAAGCTGCTTTAACCGGGATTAGAATACGTTCTTATTCGATACTGTATACTATGTTTTATGTGCAACTTAATACGATTAGTGACTTGCCAATAACACCATGAATGCTGCATGATTAGCATGTCCCTTAGCATGATTCTAAGTTAAAGCTGTATGAAACCCTGAATGCTGCTTTAAATGAGCTTATAATATGTTATTGTTTGATACCAGTTGTGTTATGCCTATTAGTGTGATTCTCGAAGCTTAATGAAACCCTGAATGCTACTTTAAAGGAGGTTAGAATGTGTTCTTGTTTGATAAGGTCAATGTTGTGTAAGCATATTAGTGTAATTCTTGATGCTGAATGACACCCTGAATGCTGCTTTAAAGAAGTTTAGAATTTGTTCATTTTTGATAATGTCAATGTTGTGTATGTATGTCTCTTATGGGCGAATCTTTAAGCTAATTGAAGCCCTGGTTGCTGTTTGAACAATAGTGTATATACCTCGTATTCTTGAAGCTTAATGGAAACCTGGTTAGTGATTATTGTTTTAAATGGCTTGCACCATTCAACCAAGCCATATATTATTTTATTATCATAATTTGAATCAGTTTGTGTTTGCTATTTGTCTCTCGTGTTTCTTTCTTTCATGCCCAATTTCACAATACCATTAAACCATGCCCAACTCCTGGAAATACTCATTAACAGTTGACTGCTATCATGTGTTTAGGTCACAAGTAAGATACACTAGCTCGACCACGGGCGGCGTGGGGTGGTTGTCTGTCTGTCATTGTTTAATTCCGGTTTCAAAGCTTTGGGATACATGTAGTCTCAATCTGTGTTACTTCAAATTATTTATAAAATATCGAATAGGCTTACAAAGCTTATAGTCAAAGTACAAATAAGTTCAAGTTTAAACAATGGCGCTCCATGCACCGACGAGCCCTCGATTTACCGACAGTGCTACAGCGAAAAGTATGCATTTACCAACTGACCAACCCCCTCAATCCCGGATACGATACCATTGTTTAGATTGTAAGTGTGTGAGTCCGTGTTCCAAATAACAATGTATTTATAGTTCAGTTTGTTTTGCAAGTTGAGTATTTTGTTATGAACCTATATATTTGTATTATGCAATCCATTACCCTTATATATTTAAATACATTATATATAAAAATATATATCGAACCATACATGTACTTTGGATCTATATGAAGATGAAATATATTTACTATGTGATAGATGACTGCTGATTGTTACTATGGTTACGGAAAATCATGAATCAGTTTCTATATCTGTTTACACAGTTGATTGATTTCACTGCATTTACTCATCTGATCACGTTTCAATTTCGAATAATAAAATATACATTTAAAATAATCGGCTTGGTTATATCATTGTACATACGGCCCTGTGTGGTATTAATGCAACGCAATGGTGTCTGCCGCACATTGAACATTAAAGTTATCGCTAAATAACATTTGTTTCACGGAAACATTCTATATAATTCTATATAATTTCTATATGATTTTCAAAAGAAACTCTACATAAATGGTACAGAGTTTACTATAGAGTGTCGATATAATTTCTCCGTCTTTAGATTGTAAGAATATTCGTTGAAATTTTTGTTTTCGTCAGCTTAATCTCTAAAAATAACTATAAAATGCTACACCGATTGTCCAGCGCACACACCCAACCAAATTAACACATACTTAGTGTAATTAGGCACAGTGTGTGTGTGTGTGTAATCTCTACAAAACATAAACAAGTTATCAAACAAGAAATTATTATTGAAACACAATAAATATCCTCCACAATTTCTAGAGAGATTATACAATATCTATATATTTGTACAGTATGGAATATTTGTAAGTCTATGCTTTTAAGGGTTGTTATTATACATGCAAACAATAACATCTCTCAAATAACAGAGACCAATAATATTTCCCAATAAACATATCCTATACATGTAGCATACCGTGATGTTGTATTTTCTTTGTTTACTTTTGATTATGCTAAATTAAACAATATTTTGTTCACCAATTTAAAGTAAATCGTGAAATTCTGATCAATCATTTTTAAATATTAAATTCGAGATTAAGCTTTAGAAGTAACTTGTAGTACTATAATTAAACCCTGTCACGGTTGCTCTAATGTAGAGTTCTAGTATTATTTTACAACTTACCCCACAATATCGATATGTGTACTGCCCAGCATAAAAGCTTGGACAAGTCTTAATCATAGATGTCTCCACGTCATCTCGACATTGTTTTAGTTTTGCATTGAAGTCTCCACCATCGCTGTGTTGGTAAGCACCACATTTATAACATTCTAATTGTGTATCATTTAGTTCAAGGTTAGTTTCATAGCTGTTATCGTCTGAGCTGAAATAGTGGTAATAATTCTCCTCCTGCGAAAATGTTCTTCCCGCCATTTGTAGTAAAATGCAGACGACAATTGTCATTGATCGAATGAGGTCGCTCATTGGATAATCACGTCTCAATTCGTTCTCCTCCATTTTGTCACCGGAATATATAGATATTCGATTACAGAATTTCCTTCAGACAAAATACTTAATGAAAATGCCTTCGCTTGTCTTAATATTCATACTTATTCATATTCAACGATGAAGTCAATGGAAGACATATACTTCCTGTTAGTTGAGCAGAAACCCAATAAGCACATAAATGACTTTACACCCGATTTTTCATGTATTCGACACTACATTGAAATTATTTTCACTAATCTGTTTTACAAAGAACAACTGCTAACCAAAGTATCGGTACTCACTATTATTCATCCAAACTGCAAAAATATACGTGATCTTAAGAAGAACTTGGCGACCGCATTCATTTAATATTTGTTCGATTCTCGTTAATGAAATATACGTCAGTCAAAAACTGAAAGAAATCCTGCAATGTTTCGGTCTGAATTTAAGCAAGTAGTAACCGCAAAATAATTAAATAGTAAAAGGTAGTGGGTTCGGTACTGTTTTGTACACAACTGATAAACCTTTGCTTGATGATTCTAGATCATAAAGGCCAGATACGCAACGCAACAGCGATAACGATCCTCTGATTTAGCCGGGTATATTTTACAACACTCTTTATGACACGGGTTTCCATGAACAACGCTTTCGGCCAATCATATTTGCTTCCTTGGTTTAATATTTAGTGATCAGAAATTTGGAAGACGATCTTTTACGAAATTTGTTCTGGCATGCTAGAGAAAAAATAAATCATTACGCTTATTATTAATCATGTGTTCACTGTTTTTTGGTTGTCGTATTATTTTTCTAGGAGAAGCATAAACTATAAACGAGAAGGAGAAACAGAGAAGGGAATAATGTAAATATACACCTACTCCGGAAAGTTATTTCAGTGATTCACACTGTAAGTTTCAACTATTAAACAGCAACAACGACATCTATTTCACGTTAACAAAATGAGACTTTTCTTATCGTTAAACTAGCTGCTTGCGTTTCATTAATACATCACCATATTTCACTTCCTACTAGAGAGTTAGAGCAATATTATGAAGTATTTCTTCCTGAACAGAGAGGACAGCACTTGCCGGAAATATAGCACCGATATTGAATGACAATAAAAACGTCAGCCAGATTCTTATATGCTAAGCAGGTTAGGCAAGATAATTCGATTGTTTAAGTGTGATAGGCATATAGGCTAAGTGTCAATGTGTGTTTTGCATAGGTAATGTACTTCCTCAAGATCTGCTGTGATATTAGTGCAACAGTACGCTTTAAGTTAAGTATAGTCAAGTGTATTTTATGGTAAGAGAAGTTACCGTACATTACAAATACAACGAGCTATTTTTAACAGAAGCAAAGAAACACAATGACCATATATATTAACGTACATAAGTCATTGCATGGAGAGGTGTGTTGGACAGGGGATCCGTCGCTCCCCACCAGAGCGAGCATCCCCATGCTTGTTGTGCCGTAGTGCCAGAGGGAACCAATTTGACAGAAAAATTAATAAATATTTAATAACAATATTAATATGCTAAATTATAGCACAATTTACCCCACTATGGACCCATTAGTGGAGTTATGGATCCACGCCAAGCAGCTTCGCGTGGGCGACATGTTTTGTTTATTTTCTTTATCAGGCCCATAGACGCCACGCCGAGCAATTTCCCAGAAGTGATATATTTTGTTTTGTGTTCAATTGTAATAACAATGTTGTAAACTAATTATAACCAATGTTATACATAAATGATGCCCGACTGTGTGGCCTAGTGGTTAGAGCATCCGCCTTACAGCCGGGTGGTTGGGAGTTCGATTCCTGGCCGAGTCATTGCCAATACTTAAAAAGAAGACCTACTGCTGTATCATAGTATCAGAGTGGGGTCAGTTGGGGTATGGATGTAAAATGCCACCCGACGTGAAGTGTAAGTTACAAGCCACTTCCGATTCTCACATGTATATGTGGCAGCTTAGGGTCGTAAAATAACTGAAACTATAACATATTGAATGACAGCTAGACCCAACTGAGTATTCGCCACTTGACCCGTACAAGAGCTATATTTTGTTCCGTTTTCAGTTTTAATATCAGTGTTTAAATTATAGTCAAATTTATATATAAAGGATGCTCACAATTACATATCTTCAGTAGATTCGCCCTGGGCGTCGCCCGCCCCGCTCGCGATGGTACGGCGTCATTTGTATCCAAGTTTGCCCTTAGCTCCCCGACTGACTTGAAAATTCGCTCCGCGGTTCCTGCTGTCACGGTATTTGTGTATATGTCTACTTTCTGAAACAATAATGTATTTGGTGTGTGCCCACCGTTGATAGTAACGTGTGACCCTCGAAAAATAATTGGTTCCATCCCAACTTTGCAGTCATTAGTACGTTAATTACTGAATTACCACATGTAGCATATTGATGGCTTGTAATTACAACCATTGCATACTTTGAAGTTAGTCTTATAGAAAATATAGAATATATATATACACCGATTCACTTTTTTGAGGACACTGGCTGTAATGGTTTACAAACGGAATTTCAACTGTTACACGAAAACAACGGAATATAGCCCATATCACGTTAACAAAATAATGCTTTGTTATGACTAATGCAGACATGAATGATATCTGTCGGTGGCTGTTTTCGCTGGACTATAAACCAAATCATGGAATACACAGTAACATATGTACTGTAAAACATGGACTAGTATGTAAAACATGGACTAGTATGTAAAACATGAACTATACAGTAAAACGTGGAAAATACAGTAATACGTGGACTATACAGTAATACATAGATTACCATCGGATGAATCGCGGTTATCCAGAATATCCAGTTTCTAGTAGCTGGTGTACAGTTTGTCATTATAATGCGTGTTATTATGTGAAATATGTGAAATATTATATTACGTGTTATTATGTCTGTGTGTTTTGTCGTTTTCTTATTGGTATACGAAATTTGTACTGTTTTACTGGTAGTGATGATGCATGCAAGGTAACTTACGTAGTTATGAAGTTTTAGATGATGTAGTATATGTTGTAATTATAATAATGTACGTGTAATCATATGAATTATGTAGTACTGTACTGATATAGCATGTACGATAGCTTACGAACCTATTAATGTTTATATGTCGAACCCGGATAATACATGTCTGGAAATACAGGTTATACTCTATACCAACCGTTGCAATAAATATACGCTAAATCATGATGGTATATTAATAGTTTAATTTGAATTTTAAATTAATGCATGTCGGCTTTTTGTCAGTAATGACAGTGAGCAAGTGATTGGTAAATACAGGTTATTGAATATATCTCTTACTGCTTTTTGTTTAATACTTTAAAATTAGTGACCACCATCGGAGGCCATGCGTCTTTGAGAGAAGCATAATGTAATTGTATAAGTTTATCCTTTTCAGTTCATAATAAATTTGATGGATTGGAGCCTTGGGTGTGGTAAACTGGGTAACAGAAACATTTCATATTTTGTTGAATGCAGATGACATTTCAAGACGTAAATAGTATACATTGATGTATCAATCTGTCCATTAAAGGGATATTGACTTGAACGTGTATGCCTTGCTTTGAAAATGTTAACATTTATTCGCAACTCCGGGAATCATTCAATCAATTAGTTTGAAATGCTCTTCTTATTGTTATCTTTTAGTGTAATTGTGCATATACAATATTCCCTATATATTTATATAACTGTTTGTTATTATTTTGTTTAAAATGTTAAAGACACATATCAATGTTCATATTCCCTGCCTGCAGGTTTGATGATTAAAATTGTGTTCCATCATTTATTTGATCCGTAGCATTCCATAAATAGTTATATTGCATACAAATCATGACGTAATATGTATGGCGTACAATAATATATGACGCATACGTAAATGAGGACATTATGATATGTGACATCAAGAAGGTATATGATAAATATATGATAAATATAAACTAAGTGTGGTAGTTGTGTCACTCCAGTATCTATGCGGCCACTACTGGGGTGTGTGACGTTTATATACCATAACAAATCTAGTACGGTACATATATCACGTTAGCCTGTCTGTGGCCACTACTGAAGTGTGTGGCGTCATGGTACCATTGTTTTGATTAAACAAATAAAAATAATTTATATATGGTGTGTTCTGCATTAAAAATTAAGAAAATGTCATACAAATTAACAGTATTACACAAATTTTTGTGACGTTGTGAAAAATGGCGATGAATAAGAGAAATCGAAGATGACATATTAATCGCTAAGAATAGGAGATCAAATGAACATATTCCGCTAACTATCATATTTGTACAGGCAGTAACACAGCGAAAGAAATACGCGTGACAACGGTTTTGATACTACCCTACTAACCCAACTTCAATAAACTAATCTGATTTTAAAATAATATATTAGCCACATCATATATCTACTATACAGTTTAATATAGAACTGTATCAATGCCGTGGCGTATACACTAAATACTAACATATTGGTTATGATATAATAAAACATAGAGTGTAAATATAGACAAAATTGATTATATTCAGCTCCGCCATAACTGAAACAGATTATGTTTTCCCTGATAGACCAGTGATATATTGATGACCTAACATATACGTTGACGTCTACATTAGCATATGTGGTATCCATATATGATATAACGTCTATGCTACAGCGTCAACAGCAATTGATTGTTTCACATACATTTATAGCGATATAAGCATTTGTTATAATCATAAACAACACAATAAAAACGATTATGTGATCACGTGGCGTTTACTGAAACTTATCTAAATTCTTCGAAACCTTCATTATACGATACTAACTAAAATGACTGATAGGCTACCGTATGTCAAAATTGAAATTTTATAATATTATGCTAGAATTAGGTGACACGAAATTATCGCTTTTCTTGGTTATGATTCCAATGAAATATCGCGGTCTAGATGAATACTTATGCCAACTTAACAACTTAAAATCAAATTTAATATACATATTATACGTTAACTTCCAATTAGGTCATTGCAACCAACAATGCATTGCCCTTGGCAGCCAGGCATCTTTTCAAGATGCATGTCTATATCTTTATAATATAAATATATATATATTATATACATTTTTAAAATATTTAATTGCTTACCAAAGTCGACAAATTGGGACCGATTTTGCGACAGTTTAAATCAAATACATCCGTTGTTATTAGTTGATAATTGTAATGAAAAAGTAGGGCCTATATTTAATTAATATAGTATAGTATAGTATAGTATAGTATAGTATAGTATAGTATAGTATAGTATAGTAT